>CAMRHE010000105.1:2682500-2870000 GCA_947044405.1 Leptodactylus fallax | reverse complement strand
TTTGGAGTTTTGTGTAAAATGATCAATGATTTGACTTTTTTTTTTCATTCTCTTTTGTGTTTTTTCATTGCAAGCAAAATAAATGAAGATATTATTACCAAAGCATTTGTGATTGCAATCATTTTCTGGAAGAAATTGAGTATTATCTGACAGAATTGCAGGGGTGCCAATACTTTTGGCCAGCACTGTACATAGGTGTATAGAGGCCCATTTCCAGAAACCATCACTCCAGTGTTCTAATGGTACATTGTGTTTGCTAACTGTGTAAGAAGGCTAATGGATGTTTAGAAAACCCTTGAAAACCCTTGTGCACAGCTGAAAACAGTTTTGTTGGTTAGAAAAGCTATAAAACTGACCTACCTTTTGAGCTAGTTGAGAATCTGGAGCATTACATTTGTTGGTTCGATTAAACTCTCAAAATGGCCAGAAAACGAGAACTTTCATGTGAAACTCGACAGTCTATTCTTGTCCTTAGAAATGAAGGCTATTCCATGCGAGAAATTGCCAAGAAACTGAAGATTTCCTACAAAGGTGTGTACTACTCCCTTCAGAGGACAGCACAAACAGGATCTAACCAGAGTAGAAAGAAAAGTGGGAGGCCCCACTGCACAACTGAGCAACAAGACAAGTACATTAGAGTCTCTAGTTTGAGAAATCGACGCCTCACAGGTCCTCAACTGGCAGCTTCATTAAATAGTACCCGCAAAACGCCAGTGTCAACGTCTACAGTGAAGAGGCGACTCAGGGATGCTGGCCTTCAGGGCAGAGTGGCCAAGAAAAAGCCATATCTGAGACTGGCTAATAAAAGGAAAAGATTAATATGGGCAAAAGAACACAGACCAGGACAGAGGAAGATTGGAAAAAAGCGTTATGGACAGACGAATCGAAGTTTGAGGTGTTTGGATCACACAGAAGAACATTTGTGAGACGCAGAACAACTGAAAAGATGCTGGAAGAGTGCCTGACGCCATCTGTTAAACATAGTGGAGGTAATGTCATGGTCTGGGGTTGCTTTGGTGCTGGTAAAGTGGGAGATTTGTACAAGGTAAAAGGAATTTTGAATAAGGAAGGCTATCACTCCATTTTGCAACGCCATGCCATACCCCGTGGACAGCGCTTGATTGGAGCCAATTTCATCCTACAACAGGACAATGACCCAAAGCACACCTCCAAATTATGCAAGCACTATTTAGGGAAGAAGCAGGCAGCTGGTATTCTATCTGTAATGGAGTGGCCAATGCAGTCACCAGATTTCAACCCCATTGAGCTGTTGTGGGAGCAGCTTGACCATATGGTACGCAAAAAGTGCCCATCAAGCCAATCCAACTTGTGGGAGGGGCTTCGGGAAGCATGGGGTGAAATTTCTCCAGATTACCTCAGCAAATTAACAGCTAGAATGCCAAAGGTCTGCAATGCTGTAATTGCTGCAAATGGAGCATTCTTTGACTAAAGCAAAGTTTGAAGGAGAAAATTATTATTTCAAATAAAAATCATTATTTCTAACCTTGTCAATGTCTTGACTATATTTTCTATTCATTTTGCAACTCATTTGATAAATAAAAGTGTGAGTTTTCATGGAAAACACAAAATTGTCTGGGTGACCCCAAACTTTTGAACGGGGGTGTGTGTGTGTGTGTGTGTGTGTATGTATGTATGTATTGTGACAACTTGGGGAATTTGTCTCAAAATGGCAGCAGACTCCTGGTCCGGACAGCGGTGGTTCGTAGTACTGGGCGCCGGAAATATAGCGTTCAGACGGTCCAAGTGTAAATAAAACTGGCTTTATTCAGCTTAACTGCAACATAACAAAACAACAAAAAAACCTATGCCACAGTTAGGGCACTAACTCACTCCTTGAGCCCCTATCTAGCCTCTGGGGCACTGCTCAGCTCCAGCAAAAGTCCCCTGTGGACCCCAGCCCTCCTGGCACAGACCGTCTATCTGTCCAGCTGGTTCCACAGTTCCTGCCTCCTGCAGGAGACTCCAGCCTTCTGGAGTTATGCGCCCCCCACCCAAAGGCATGGCTGAGAGCCTTTTCTGGCCTGGGCCTGGGTCGCTCAACAGCGCCCTCTGGTTCACATACTCACATACCCTCCCCCTCAGCTCACTACCCATGGGGTGAGCTACAATGGGACAAGACATCCTATGATGAAGTCCCTCTTTAACCAAGTATGCCTGTCCAGTGTCTCTCCAGAAGTCCTGATCTGGCGGTCTCTTCTTCCAAATTCCGCTTACTCGACATTTCCGGTTTCTCCGCCCTTCAAACACTACGCGAAGATCCTGACCATTCTGTGCAAAGGCAAGTTTTACTTCATCACCTTCACAATTCGCCATACTGGGGATCACATCATTTTCATCACATTTCTCGCCATAGTCTTCAGCCTTCCCATTGCATGACTTTGATCCCTTTAGTGAATAGCCGTAAGAATCTTCATCTTCACCTATCACGAATCCACAGGAGCTCAGAGACCAAATAACACGTACTTCATGCACATCAATGTCTTTAGAGTATAAATGTTTCACGGGTACCTTTTCTGTAACCTTGATCTCAAAGCAAATTTTGCCATCACCATCAAGGCTTAGAAGTTTAGGAGACATAGGCTGCTTGCTCTTCTCTTTTGAGATACACAAGCTCTGTACCGCAATATCGTCTCCTTCTGCACAAGGGCCATACAGTACACCCTCACAAAATAGCTCACGCTGAACTACATTTTCTGGTATGTCTTTAACAACTGCCACATCATATATTGGAATGGTTTCTTTATAAGACATCCACATCTGTACGGCAGCAGAAGAACCACTTCCACACTCTATTCTTACCTCCTCTTTCTCATACGCATAACTTCCTGGAGGCATGTTGCGGTAGTGTGATAGATTGCAAGAATTTTCGTGCCAACCCCTTTCTGACAGTACAGGAGCTGGTGATATCGTCCTCTCAACATTCTCCCAGTTATTTTCATTCTCTGTGCTAACACCGGAGGACTGGGATACCAAGTTTTCACCATCACAGTTTTTTCTGTCAGTACCCAGATGCTTTTTGGTTACATATTCTGGCTGCCTTAATGGCTCTGCTTTCTCTGCCTCTATGCTGGCAGCTTTCTCCAATTCTACCGCCTTCTGTAGCGCACAAATCTGTGATTCCAGTTCCGGAACTTTCTTCACTGCCACATTTTTCTGAGCAGCCTCCATCTCAGTTTTTACTATTGCAACTTGCAGAACTTCCTCAATCTTCCTGACATCATCTATGGCAGCAGATGTAGATGCCATCTCTTTATCCACTATGCCTCCTAATTCTAGGTTATTCTGCAGCGTTCTTCTAACATTTGTCAGGTCAGCATCCTGGATGATATTTTCTGCTTCCCTCACTGTTCCCTGAACTATATTGAACTGACCCTCCAACATCTTCTGATTAAAGCTTCTGCTCATCTGCAGACTTTTTGTCAAGTCTTTCATTCAAGTCCCGTATCTCAGTAGCTCTCTTATCTTGCTCTTGGTTGAATAAAGACTCTCTCTCTTGAGTCACGTTTTTCATGGATAACGGCTCTGATTCTTTAGAGGTTAACAGGCTCTGCAACGAGTCCTTCTCAGCTTCTAGTGCTGCCAGCTTTGAAGATAGTGCAGATGCCGACTGTTCAGTATTGGATAAAGACTGCTGCAATCGATCCAATTCTTCTCTTTTAGATTCCACTTCGGTTTTTAACTGTTCAATCTGAAAAGTGCGCTCTTCCAACTTTATTTCTGACTCACGCTTCACTTGATCCATCTGAAACTCCAGCTGTTTCTTGATGTGTGCAATTTCCTCCTATTCACTTGCACCTTTAGTTTAGCAACAAGCATTTTTAGATCTACAATCTCAGCAGATAAATTAGACAGGTTTCCCTCAAACTGAATCTTCATGTCTTCTATCTGGAGGTCCAATTCTCTCTTGGCCTTTTCCTGCTTGTCACAAGCATTAGCTTTGTTCTCATACAATATCTGCACAGATTCCAGGTTTTTCTCAACTTCATCCTTGGAGCTAACCAAATCCTCCATTTCAGTGCGCAGTTGCTTGTTGAGCCTCTCTAACTCGGCCTTCAATTCAAGGGCCTCTTCTAGGGAGCGAGCCAAGACAAGAGCTTTGGTCTCTTTTCCACGAGCCTCTGCTTCAGCACGGTCACGTTCTTCTGCATATCTAGCAGAAAGAGTCTTCTCTTCACCAAGCAGCTGATCAATCTTTTTCTGCTTCCTTTTCAAATTTGACACAATCCGACGTTGATGATCAAGATCTACACCTACATCTTCTAGTTCCTGCTGCAGTCTAATTTTCGTCTTCTCAAGTTTGTCATAAGCAGCAACCTTCACCTCAAACCGTTGATTTGTAGCTTCTAGCTCCTTTTGCAACTTTTCCTTTAGTTCTTCAACAGAGCCCAAGGACCCAATACTATCCTCCACTTTTTTCTTCATATCAGTCGCCTGAGCCTGTAGTGTTGAAATCTGCTTTGTCAAATCTCTTTTTTGCTATCTTCTGCAGTCACATGTATTCAAACAGTTAACTTATGTGGCACTACAACAACCAGCATTTTCTTCTGTCTTCCACAGAAAACACCAACATGGCACCATAGCCTTTCACATAGACTGTTTGCAATATCCAGCTTCTACACACACTGCTTACTTTCTTGCCATCAGCAAACACTTTAAAGACTTCTGTGCCACAGTATACACAAAGTCCATTCCCTGGATTCCTCTTCCAGAGTTTTACTTTCACCAGTTTTGCACACACTTTGCTATGTTGCAATTCACTCACCCCTTACTGGGTTTCTCAGTTGAAATCACCGATTTCTTCCAGCTGTAGGCCACAATGCACACTTAGCAGTACTGCACTCACCAACCAGTTGTCTTCCAGAACTTGCGTGGATCTCTTTTATGCCTGCATTCTCCACCATATGTGACAACTTGGGGAATTTGTCTCAAAATGGCAGCAGACTCCTGGTCCGGACAACGGTGGTTCGTAGTACTGGGCGCCGGAAAGATAGTGTTCAGACAGTCCAAGCATAAATAAAACTGGCTTTATTCAGCTTAACTGCAACATAACAAAACAACAAAAAAACCCTATGCCACAGTTAGGGTACTAACTCACTCCTTGAGCCCCTAACTAGCCTCTGGGGCACTGCTCAGCTCCAGCAAAAGTCCCCTGTGGACCCCAGCCCTCCTGGCACAGACCATCTATCTGTCCAGCTGGTTCCACAGTTCCTGCCTCCTGCAGGAGACTCCAGCCTTCTGGAGTTATGCGCCCCCCACCCAAAGGCGTGGCTGAGAGCCTTTTCTGGCCTGGGCCTGGGTCGCTCAACAGCGCCCTCTGGTTCACATACTCACAGTATGTATGTGTATGTATATTTATGTATGTGTGTGTGTGTGTGTGTATATATGTATGACTGTGTATTGTGTATGTGTATTGTGCAAACGTATTAAAACATAAGGAAAAACTCTAATACATTTGGTAGAATAAAGGTTACATATCTTTTATACCACATAGTGAATGCAGTAGATGTATGTATAATGCATACTATTTACCACAAAACTGTGCCCCCTCATTGCTACTTTGAGTGAAGTTGCCTGCTTGGCTATTTAGAAACTCCCTTAGAAGTGAATTGAGAGAACCATGAGAACTACTCCACCCATAGTGGATGCAAATATGGGGGTTCAGAGAATCCCTGTTCTCAGATGGTTGCGGATTGCAGAGGTAGGCCATAAATATCCAGTGGATTCAGCGGAAGGTAGAAATATGAGTGCTTCCTTTAGGGTATGTTCACACAGAGATTTTTGAAGGTTGATTTTGAGGCGGAATCTGCCTCAAAAAACGCCTCCCATTCAATTCAATGGGAGTCAGTAGCACTTTTTTCCTCTAGTTGATTTTTTTCAGCTAGAGGAAAAACAAAAGTGACATGACCTATCTTCAAACAGATTCCACCTTGAAACACCCATTGAAATCAATGGGAGGCGGAAAAAATGCAGCACTGTTTTTTGATGCGTTTTTTTGAGGTGTTTTTGCAAAAACCGCATCAAAAATTTCAAGTTTTTTTTTTTTTTTTAAATTGAAGTTTCCAGGTCCATAAAATGTGCTGTAGCAAAACAAAAGTGACGAAAAAAGTTTTCTAATTCCTGAAGCAGATTTTTTCAGTCTGCAAAAAACTGTGTGAACATACCCTTATATTTCCCATTTCTTGAAGCCACTCTTGGCTTTGACTGAAAACCGCAGCAAAGTCTGCTTCAAAAAAAGGTAGCTTTTCTGCAACATGTGAAATTGGCCTTAAGGACTGGATGAATATTGCTGTCTTGGAGATTTCTTGAGCTCCAATAATAATAATAATAATAAAATATATGGATTGTAATTGACATACCTTTTATCTTTTCTGATTCCACTTTTTTTATGTTTGCAGCTCTGAACACAAGGCTGAACTGTCTTTTTTGGTAGGAATCTGCTTAGTGATGATCTTTATTTTAATTCAAGGAAAATGCTCTTTAGTTTCAAAAGTAGCATTATTGTTTGGACTAATGGGAGTTTATTGTTACAGAGCCTCCATAGGCCATGTTTTGTTTCCTTGGCAACAAAATATTACAAAGTAAGTATTAGTTGGACCTTTTTTTTTCCTTTTAATATATCACCCTGAATTCATTTATTTTATTTACACTTTAATTCAAGAGTAATTTCTGTATAAATCCAGAGCTACACTACACTGTGCAGCCGCTATCCAGATGAATGAATTGAATTATATGCACTGCTGTACTCCCTATATATGCACATCTCATAAAAATGTTGCATACAAAAATAGAAAGAATAACTCTATTGGATAACAGCACCAAGACTTATTTTGTTATATACAATACACATACAAATTTACTACTATTTAGTTACTATTAGAGATGAGCGAATTTCTCAAAAGTTCAATTTGCTTCTATCCGAATTACTTCGTGGCGAATATCGCTAAAAAACACCTATTTCCTAGCTTCAGAGAGCCTGTATAGTGGAGTAGAACACTGTACCTTGCAGTAATACGCATAGGGAGCCTACTGTGGTAGTGAAACAATACTGTGAGTCCAAATGACACGCACATGACCGGCGTCGCTCTTAGAATCGATGCACACTTCACTTATTTGGACAGTTACGGGGCCAAAACTGTCCAACTAACTCAAGTGTGAACCCAGCCTTACAGGTCCATGTTAGTGCCTGGTAGAAAGAACTGTGCAGAGGCCCAACATCCTACTGTAGAGTGAAAGAGCGCATTCCTTTTACACCTTCGTTTGCAGATTCCACATAGATGTCTACAGAGTGGCAAGGCGACATAATGTGCAGTTGGCAGCAGCATGAGGATACCATACAGTGACCCAGTGGCTGCGGCATGAGGAGGGCATACAGTGACCCAGTGGCAGCGGCATGAGGAGGACATACAGTGACCCAGTTCCTCCCCTGTGTGACTTTGTTTGCCCAGGCAAACGAGGTGTAGAACAGCGTGACACTGCTGTACCCTGCACATGTGGTATGCTGGAGGTGCATACACCTTATTTAAAGGTGTTTATTAGTGTGGAAACCCATAAAGAGGACCATATTCGCCATTTTGTTCCCAGTATAAAGTTGCAGGCCATTTATCAATACAGTATTTTCAATAATTTGGAGCCACAAATCTCTGCCTTTATCACGCTTTTGTTATAGGTGTTAATTAGTGGGGAAAGAAATAAGGGGCATATTTGCCATTCTCCTCAAAGTGGAAAATAACAGGCCTTTTTGCCCTTTGCAATTACGTTTTTTCATTGAACAGTATGTCAGACAGAGAAGCGAGAGGCCATGCACATGGGAGGGCCGAAGGCGTAAATGTTTCTGACGCAGGCACAGGTCGCAAGTAAGGGGGCGTGGCAGCAGGGGTCAGTTACAGAGGCCTGAGCTCCCAGTGTCAAGTAGCGGTCGTGTCTTGACCAGCAACCCAATGGTTGTAGACTGGTTGACTTGGTCATCCAATTCATGCCAAGTCACAACAGACACCCCCAGCCAAGAGTCGGTGGTTTCGTCAGAGACCACCCTTAGTTGGCATGGCCCGGCAGCAGGCCCTGTGCCCTCACCTGTCCTCAACTTGCCTCTGTCCTTTACTGTTCCCTCAGCTAGAGAAGTAGTCTATGCTGTGGGCTCAGATCCACTGTACCGTGAGGAGGAGGTATTTTTATTATTATTATTGTTTGTTTATATAGCACCATTAATTCCATGGTGCTTTACATTTGAGGATTTACATACGGTACACAAGATATACAAAACAGATTATACTAACAGTGACCAACTGGTGCAGTGGGATACAGAGCCCTGCCCGCAAGGGCTTACAATCTATGAGGGAAGAGGGATAGAGAGAGAAGGTGGGGGTAGAGGCTGTTCAGGTGGTGGTATGGAGACTGTAGCGTTATTGGGGGTTACAGGCCTTCCAGAATAGGTGGATCTTCAGGGCCTTCTTGAAGCTTGTGATTGTGGGGGTCAGTCTTATGTGTCTTGGTAATGAGTTCCAGAGTATGGGGGATGCACGAGAGAAGTCTTGGAGACAGTTGTGTGAAGAGCGGATAAGAGCGGAGTAGGAGGTCTTTGGAGGATCAGAGGTTACGTGTGGGCAGGTAGCAGGGGATTAGGTCGGAGATATATGGAGGGGACAGGTTGTGGATGGCTTTGTATGTCAGCGTTAGTAATTTGAACTCTATTCGCTGGGCAACGGGTAGCCAGTGAAGGGATTGGCAGCGGGGAGCGGCTGATGAAGAACGGCGGGGAGAGGTGTATTTAAGCGAGCGGCGCAATTTAAGGTGGACTGGAGGGGGGGCAAGAGTGTTTGCTGGGAGGCCATGGAGAAGGGTGTTACAGTAGTCTAAGTGGGGGATTATGAGGGCATGGACTAGCATCTTTGTATTTTCTGGGGTGAGGAAGGAGCGGATTCGATGGATGTTCTTGAGTTGGAGGCGGCAGGAGGTGTTGAGGGTTTGGATTTGCGGCTTGAAGGATAGGTCAGAGTCCAAGGTTATCCCAAGGCAGCGGACCCATGGGACAGTCAGCAGCTACTGCTCAACTAAGATCTGGAGGAGACATCCGCTGCGTCTTCCGGTAGGCGGGCAAGTAGTGATGAGGAGAGTGGCATGGGAGCTGGTTTTGAGCAGGACATCAGTGAACTGCAGACTGTAGTGGATGACGATGTATCCGCTCGTAATTGGGAGGGGCTTCTTTGTCATCAGGAGAAGAGGGTTGCAGCTTGCGCATGAGGCAGTGGGGGAGTCAGCAGGGTGGCAGCAGTGGGAGGTCGGGATCTAAACGTGCCCAGGATAGACCACCTGCTTCGCAGCAGCCTACCTGCCTGGAAAGCAGTGGTGCAGGGGTTCACAGAGGCAGTGGCGATAGCAGTCAGTTATTGTGGAGTGTTGGGGGTAAAATCACCTACTCGGCAGTGTGTTTTTTGTAAAGCCGCCGGGGAGGTCAACATGGCCATATGTTCAATCTGTGGGCAGAAGGTGAAGCGTGGCCAGGGTGCCAATGTTGGCACCACAGCCCTGAGTCAACATATGCACTGTCACCATAAAGTGGCCTGGGAGAGCTGTGGCTCCAATGTGGTGCTCCAGCCTGCCGCAGCAACCGTTGCAGCACCCAGACGCGCGCACGCCATTTCAGGCAGTCAAGGCTCCACCACCTCACCCAAAGGAAGCTGTGTGTCCTTCCCATCATGTGCTGGTCGTGATGCTCATGCTCCTCCTCCTCCTAGTTAGTTATTGCATCAGCAATCCATCCCAGAAGCAATTTCGTAGAGGCAACCATATGCGTGCACTCATCCAGCAGTGCAGAATCTGAACGTGATCCTGTCCAAGTTGCTGGTGCTACAGTCCCTCCCATTCCAAGTGGTGGACTCTGCACCTTTCAGAGAACTCATGACTTGTGCCGAGCCGAGGTGGAGAGTTCCAAGCTGTCATTTCTTTGTCAAAAAGGCAGTACCAGAAGGTGGGCCAGTTCTTGAGCCTGTCGGCGTCTGCCAAAGTTCACGGCAGCGCCGACATGTGGAGCTGTAACTATGGTCAAGGACAATATATGTCATTTACGGCCCACTGGGTTAATGTGGTGCTTGCCCAGACACACCAGCAACTTGGACAGGTGACACAGCTTCACGCTGTTGGTCCTGCAACAATGTCAGACTCCTTCTCCACTGACTCCTCAGCCTCCACTGCAGGGACAATTCACAGAGCTCCTCCAGCATACCACATGTGCAGGACACTGCAGTGTCACGCTGTTCTACACCTCATTTGCCTGGGCGGACGAATTCACACAGGGGAGGAACTGCTCTGTGTCCTTCCTCAAGAAATCGAATCCTGACTTTCTCCGTGACACCTCAAAATCGGAACCATGGTGGCCGACAACGGGAAGAACATGGTGTTGACGCCTTCGTCAAAGAGGGCTAAGCCATGCGCCCTGCATGGCGCATGTGTTTAATCTGGTTGTCAAGCGTTTCCTTAAGTGTTCTACCCATCTGCAAGACATCCTAAAAATGTCAAGGAAACTTTGCATGCACTTCAGCCACTCATACACCGCCAAGCACACCCTCCTTGAGCTGGAGCGGCAGAACGGCCTCCCACAACATAGGCTGATATGTTTCCACCCATTGGAATTCCACCCTCCATATGTTGGATCGACTGTATGAACAGAGAAAAGCCATAAACGACTTCTTTATGATCCAAGCGGACAGAGGTACTCCCCTGTGTACAGTTGTGCTAAAAAGTTTACATACCCCGGCAGATTTTTTGGCCTTTTTTCAGAGAATATGAATGATGACACAAAAACTTTTTCTCCACTCATGGTTAGTGGTTGGTTGAACCCATTTATTGTCAAACTTCTGTGTTTTTTCTCTCTTTAAATCATAATGACAACCAAAAACATCAAATTGACCCTGCTCAAAAGTTCACATACCCCAGTTCCTAATAGTGTGTATTGCCCCCTCTAACATCAATGACAGCTTGAAGTCTTTTGTGGTAGTTGTGGATGAGGCTCTTTATTTTCTCAGATGGTAAAACTGCCCATTCTTCCTGGAAAAAAAAAGTCTCCAGTTCCTGTAAATTCCTGAGCTGTCTTGCATGTACTGCGCGCTTGAGATCTCCCCAAAGTGGTTCAATAATATTGAGGTCAGGAGACTGAGATGGCCACTCCAGAACCTTCACTTTCTTTTGCTGTAGCCAATGACAGGTCGACTTGGCCTTGTGTTTTGGATCATTGTCATGTTGGAACGTCCAAGTGCAGTCCATGGCTGATGAGTGCAAATTTGCCTCCAGTATTTGCTGATAACATGCTGCATTAATCTTGTATTTAACTTTGACCAAGTTTCCTGTGCCTTTAGCACAACTGTAACTTTAACGTTAGCCAGTGGCAGCTCATGCGTGCACCTGCTGTTTGCTCGTTCCCTTTGAGGAGGCCACTTTTAGTCAGTCGCCAGGACTACGGGATGAACACGTCATTCCACTGATTCACATACTGGAAAAGATGCTTTTCAATCTGGCTGGTCAGGGGACTGGAGATGTGGCGTCTACATCTCAAGGCCACATGAGCCCTGTGGGGGCTGAACTGGAGGAGGAGGACATTGGAGCACAATGTGTAGCCAAATTGGGTGGAGAGGAGGAACAGGAGCAACCAGAACAGCCAGAGGGAGATGAGTGAACAGTGAATAAGGCCCTTATAATAAAAGCCTTTAAAAAGGCTTTTTTTTTTTTACAGATACATGCAGATATTAGTGTATGATATTTCACTTTTTTTTTTTTTTTTTTTCTGCACTGCAAAAGGCTTGTTGTGTTCCACCTTGAAAATACAGATATGAGTAATGAGCAGCAGTGTAATGTCAGTGAGTGCTGCAATGTGAATTATGCTGCAAATTCTTGCTGTAAATGAGCCTGCAACCACCCCAAATTCTTCTCTCAATTCCTCCCTATGCTTTCCCTACAGTTCTAAGGCTCAGCCTCTTTCCCTGAACTTCTATATGTTTTCTAAATCTTTTCCTAGCTCCTGCCGACATCTGTCCCTATAGTAAGAGCGATGTGGAATGACTGTACCTAAAATGGCCAAGGGTTTTTATAGGGCTGTGACATCACAGGTGCTGCTGGCTGCTGATTAGCTGCACGCTTGGAATTGTGGGTTAGGCCGCGTTCCCAGAGTCTGTCCCCCCTTGTCCTAACATGTGCGGCGGCCATTTTATTAAAAAAATGCGATTCGATGCATCAAAGCGTGAGGAAATCCGAAATCGTGGCGAATCGAAAATTTCCTGAAATTCTGATCGAATTCCACTTCTGCAGAATCGATTCGCTCATCTCTAGTTACTATCTATACATTCGTATACATGTTGATCAAACTTGGAAAAGCCCATCTGCCTCGACAAGCGACCACATTCAGATGGGAACCTACACTAAAACATACCTCTCCTGCACCCAGAATAGGTCTCCAAAGCCAGGAATGGATGGAGCAGAAAGTAGAAGTATAAGAGCTTCCTATATATTTCCCATTCCTTTTGTAGCCCTTGTTGGCTTTGGCTCAAAAAACCGCAACAAAATCTGCAGCAAAAAAAGCTGTGTTTCCTCAATGTGGAGCCTTAGCATAAAGTCTGCTTATGAAAGGAGCAGCAGCAAGCTTGCATGGTTGGTGCTCCATTCACTTCTATAGGGCTGCCGGGACTGTAATCTCTGGCAGTGCCTGCAGCCCCATAGAAGTAAATGGAGCACTGGTCACGCAAGCACACTAGCGCTCCATTCACTAGTAGTCCTTGTTAGGAAGTTTCGGTTCCCTGTCTTCCTGATCATTAGGGTACCTGGCCCCCAGCAAGTGGACACTTATCCCAGTTCTGGGAATAGGGGATAAGTGTCCATATCGGCACAACCCCATTAAGTGCTACAACCAATCACTGATCCTAGAGACCAGAGAAGAGTTATTCTCTTCTACACTGGGAAAAAATGTGGCAGCAACGCCAATTATTTTGCATCCATGCCATCCTGTCTTTCAATGCCATTTCCTAAAGTATGTGTCACTAATTGTACACTATCCAATAAGGATTGCTGATATGTGAATAACTGAAACCAAAATTCAGTGGAATATAAGTAGGGGTTTGGCATATAAAGAGAAGTATCCCAAAATAATCGTTCATTTATCGTAATACAGGTAAAATGTTCAATTCGTTGTTGTTTTTGATTTAGGTCTATTTAGATATCCAATAGATGCAACACTTTCTTGAACAAGCTATTTTTATAAATATGCAAATAAGTTTTAAGTGCAGTGGGGTTGAGACTCCCATTGATAATTCAGGCACTGCTTAGCCACAGAGACACTTTGTGCTCTTTACATTGTAACTTGTGAATGCCATTTAGTTTTTTTTTAATTTTATTTATTTATTTATTTTACAGAGGAATCACAGAAGCTCGTTTTGTGTACATATTTGTGCTTGGAATTCTTATAACTGGAATAAAAGATTTATTGAAATCTCATATTATGCATACTGATTCCAAAGCTAAAACCGTGGGATTATGGGAAGTATACAGTGGATTAATCCTTCTTGCAGCTCTTTTGTTTCGACCACACAACCTTGTGGTTTTGGTATTCTGCCTCTTGATCCAAATAATTTTATCAATGTTCATCTGGAAAATATTGAAGTATGATGCAGCTCAAATTACTATAATGCACTATTGGTTTGGACAAGCTTTTTTCTTTTTTCAGGTAGGTGACACTAAAGGAAGTAGCATTTTTAGAAAAAAAAGATCATTGAAAAAACTTATGCATATTATATTTCATAAGTATTAGCATATAGGATAATACCAAAGGTTTGTTTTGTGGAATTGCATGTCCACTGTAATAAAACTTAATACAAACCAAAAACTAAGTCATAAGTATATTATAGCTTGTTTAAAATGTGAAATAACAAGCAAACATTTTATTGCAAAACGCAGCATTCTGTAGGTAAAGCATTTTTCCAAGTACCTACATTCTGCGTGACATGAACATATTAATACCTGATCACTTGATGCCCTTGCAAAATGTCCTGTACTATTGTATGGGTTTTGAGGGGAGGGGATCGGACAGTTGTCATTGCAAAATGATCTGAAATTAAAAAAAAAAAAAAAAAAATGCATTCTATACAGTGGGGGAAAAAAGTATTTAGTCAGCCACCAATTGTGCAAGTTATCCCACTTAAAAAGATGAGAGAGGCCTGTAATTGACATCATAGGTAGACCTCAACTATGAGAGACAAAATGAGAAAACAAATCCAGAAAATCACATTATCTGATTTTTTTTTTTTTTTTTTTTTTTTAAGAATTTATTTGCAAATTATGGTGGAAAATAAGTATTTGGTCACCTACAAACAAGCAAGATTTCTGGCTCTCACAGACCTGTAACTTCTTCTTTAAGAGGCTCCTCTGTCCTCCACTCATTACCTGTAGTAATGGCACCTGTTTAAAATTGTTATCAGTATAAAAGACACCTGTCCACAACCTCAAACAGTCACACTCTAAACTCCACTATGGTGAAGACCAAAGAGCTGTGGAAGGACACCAGAAACAAAATTGTAGACCTGCACCAGGCTGGGAAGACTGAATCTGCAATAGGTAAGCAGCTTGGTGTGAAGAAATCAACTGTGGGAGCAATAATTAGAAAATGGAAGACATACAAGAAGACTGATAATCTCCCTCCATCAGGGGCTCCACACAAGATCTCACCCCGTGGGGTCATAATGATCACAAGAATGGTGAGCAAAAATCCCAGAACCACATGGGGGACCTAGTGAATGACCTGCAGAAAGCTGGGACTAACGTAACAAAGGCTACCGTCAGTAACACACTACGCCAGCAGGGACTCAGATCCTGTAGTGCCAGACGTGTCCCCCTGCTTAAGCCAGTACATATCCGGGCCCGTCTGAAGTTTGCTAGAGAGCATTTGGATGTTCCAGAAGAGTACTGGGAGAATGTCATATGGTCATATGAAACCAAAGTAGAACTGTTTGGATGCAACTTAGCATTCGCTCTCCTCCAAACACGACGAGTTGTGTTTCTACCAAAGGACACCATACGTACTGTGAAGCATGGGGGTGGCAACATCATGCTTTGGGGCTGTTTCTCTGCAAAGGGACCAGGACGACTGATCCGTGTACATGAAAGAATGAATGGGGCCATGTACTGTGAGATTTTGAGTGCAAACCTCCTTCCATCAGCAAGGGCATTGAAGATGAAACGTGGCTGGGTCTTTCAGCATGACAATGATCCCAAGCACACCAACAGGGCAACGAAGGAGTGGCTTCATAAGAAGCATTTCAAGGTCCAGGAGTGGCCTAGCCAGTCTCCAGATCTCAACCCCATAGAAAACCCTTGGAGGGAGTTGAAAGTCCGTGTTGCCCAGCGACAGCCCCAAAACATCACTGCTCTAGAGATCTGCATGGAGGAATGGGCCAACATACCAGCAACAGTGTATGCCAACCTTGTGAAGACTTACAGAAAACGTTTGACCTCTGTCATTGCCAACAAAGGATATATAACAAAGTATCGAGATGAACTTTTGTTATTGACCAAATACTTATTTTCCACCATAATTTGCAAATAAATTCTTTAAAAATCAGACAATGTGATTTTCTGGATTTGTTTTCTCATTTTGTCTCTCATAGTTGAGGTCTACCTATGATGTCAATTACAGGCCTCTCTCTCTCATATTTTTAAGTGGGAGAACTTGCACAATTGGTGGCTGACTAAATACTTTTTTTTCCCCACTGTATATCTCATTGGGGTTTTTTTATTTTCAGTTATTTTTCACATGCATTTTTTTTTCTGCCATACATACAGGATTCTATGTTTTGGAAAAATACCACTGACCACCAAATTGTATACATAAACAAAAAGAGAAAAGGCAGATAGTGCCTTCTTTGCATGCTCTTAGAGGTTGTCCAGGCTTTTTTTTTTTTTTTATTTATGCCTGGACAATCGGGGGAGGTGGGGAAAAAAAATCATACTCCCTTGACCCCGATGCTCCGGCGTCTTCTCAAAGTGATACTGTTCACTGGCTGTGACGTCACGGATCCCTTCCGCTGAAGCTGCTGATTGGCCTCAGCGGTCACGTGTCACTGGGACTTTCGCCACACGTCAGCATGGGATCCAGAAGATCAGACCGTGCAGGGAGGCACTGGAGCCCCATGGAAAGGGGAGTATGAATTTTTTTTTTTATATATAACTGCTCCCTGCCTATTTCATACTTAAATGGATTGTCCATTTTTGCCTGGACAACCCCTTTAAGCACCCTCTTCAGAAAGAATACCTGAAATATCATTACTTTGATTGTGGAACAGACAGGGTTATTTATGAAATGAAATGTGATTACAACTTTCCACTTTTTTCATGTGATGCTTTTATCACTAAAGTGTTTTGATTTTTTTTTTTTTTTTCATTTATTTTTACAGGGAAACTCCAACACCATAAGTACAGTGGATATTTCAGCTGGTTTTGTTGGTCTTGAGAGCTATGTTGAGATACCAGCTATTTTACTTACTGCATTTGTGACCTACAGTGGACCTTTACTTTGGTCTATGCACCTGTTGTGTTATCTGAGTGGAGAAATCAACAAGTAATTATACTATTCATAAAATACTTAAGATTAATGCCCCACATAGCGGGCCGCAGACAAAAAGTGCTGCAGAAAAAACTGCAGCAGAAATGCATCACCCCTTTTTTTTTTTTTTTTTTTTTTTTCTCTGCAGCACTTTTCACAGAAAGTCTGCATAGTTTTCCTCTGTGGACTTTGTCTCTATTACACCTATAAGGCAAACTCCAGCGTTCCCCTAGGTATAATTAATATGCTGCGATTTGCCAAAATGCTTACGTTTTTTAAATCCTAGCATTTCTGCAGTGTGTGGACAGAATTAGCCAGACTTCCATCCACTTTGCAGGTACTGTAAAATGCCTCGGTTTTTGCTGCAGCGTTTCTGCTGCGGCCAAATTGCGGCATTTTACTCTACGTGGGGGACCCTCAGCCTAAGGGGGTTTTTCCATCTCCCTCTCTCACTAGTTTGCATGCTGTCTTTTCTTCTCACTTCCTGTATTCTTCCACAAGCTGGTGGGCGGGCTTTGCCTATTTGATGGATAGGATACTATGATGTAGCTCAATAGATGTAGACATTGCCTTTACCACGAGACTTTTTTTTTTTATCACTACGAATAATCTAATATAAATGCAGATCAAATAATATGCACAGTAAATGTATACTGCATTACACAGGTTTGGAGAGAAAAAAAAACTTTGTGCTATGTTGTGTTTACATAGAGAGATAACAGACACTGTCTGAGACTTTATCTGCAAACTGCAATTAGCTGAACTGATTGACTGCACAGCAGAAGATAAACAGGAAAAGCACTCCGCCACCCAGAGAGCAGTGACTCGTCTGTTCAGATGATGATATCAGATATAGGTAGGGCACTAAGAAAACAATGGGAGGAATAATTTCACATACCGGGCAAACTACCAGCATTGCTAAAGCAATGTATTTAGGAAGCCTCTTAAATTTACATAAGCTAGCAGTATAGATAGGATCCGCCAGATGGGAATACCCCTTTAACATTGTAGTAAGCTACTTCAACTACAATACAAGTACTTTCTCTATTTTGTAGGCTGTACCATATTGTATATGGAGGATCTTTCTATTTATCAGCCTGTTTAGAATTAGGGTGAATCCAACTACCAAAAGAACACCCAATGGGTAGCACAGGCTATAAATGGGCCTATGGGCAACTAAAAACCCACACTAGGTCTATGGTAGTGATTTATTAAAGTTGAAGGTAAAAAAAAAACATACTCACCTGTCCACAGTGCTCTGGTGTCTCCAGAACTGCTGCTCCAGTGTTTTCTTCAGGCGTAAATCCCGCCGTGTGTGACCGCTGAGGCCAATCAGCGGCCTAAGGAAAGGGACACAGGATGTCACGCTGGAATTTTATGATTTTTCCCCATCTTACCTCACAAAATACGTTATAAAAAGTGATCAAAAAGTCATATGTACTCCAAAATAGTATCAATAAAAAGCACAAGTTGTCCCACAAAAAATAAGCACTCAACCAACTCTGTAAACCCAAAAATAAAAATGTTACGCATTTCAGAAGATGGCGATGCAAAAATAATTGATTTTCTTTCCCCAAATAGGTTTTTGTTCAGTAAAATTAGTATCGCATAAAACAATATAAATGAGGTATTGCTGTAATCGTACCGCCCCGCAGAATAAAGGTAACCTGTTACTTATGCTTTATGCTGCATGGTGAAAAATTAAAAAAGGTAAAACGCAGTGCCAGAATTGATGGGTTTTTTTTTTAATCCACCAAATGAAGAGTTAATAAAATTTATTCAATAAGTTGTAGGCACCCAAAGCGTCATTACAAAATGCATCTCATCCCACAAAGAAGCAGCCCTCAAATGGCTACATCACCAAAAAAATTAAGAAAATCATAGCTTGTACAATATGAAGACTAAATCGCCAAATCATTAGAGCATAACTGGCTGCAGCAGGAAGGAAATGTATAAGCTGTGCAAACGTATATTAGGGTACAAACCAGATTTAGCGCTTACAAGGGAAAAGACACCAGAAGTGACCCCCCCCCCCCCAATCATAGGAGCTACTGTGGAAATAGTAGGGAATTTGGTGTTCCCAATGTACTCTGCACAACTTACATATTCACTGTTCACCATCTGCTGTGCATTCACGTCTGGGATACTAATGCTCACTACACGCCTTGATAAATTCTTTGATGGATGCAGTTTTCAAAATGGGGTCACTCCTTAGGGGATTCCACTTTACTGGTACTTTAAAGCCTCTGTAAACATGACATGGCGTCCAGATACCAAACATCTAAATCTGCACTCCAAAATCCACATAGCGCTCCTTCCCTTCTGTGCCCTGCTGTGTGCCCAAACTGCAGTTTATGCCCACATGTATGACACTGGTGTACCCAAGGATAACGTACTTCATGTCATATCTGGGTATAAACTGATATTTGGGCACACAGCCAAGCACCGAAGAGAAGGAGCGTTATTTGGTTTTGGGCGCACAGATTTAGACGGTTTGGTTTTTGGATGCCATGATACTTTTGCAGAACTCTTGAAATGCCAGTAATTTGGAATCCCTTGAGATGTGATCCCATTTTGGAAACTACACCCCTAAAGGTATTTATCCAGGGGTACAGTGAGCATTTTTAACCCCCAAGTAGTGTTGCTATTATTAAATTTACAGAAATGAATATGCAGCTGATTGGGAAAGGAGAAAACGGCAATTTTTCCAGGAATCTGTCATTTCGGTGCATATGTTGTGCCCGGCTTGTATCAAAGGCAAATGCTCCAAAAGCTGTTGTGCCCGATATACCCACTTAACAGTTTTTGGAGTGTGTGTCTCTACTGACACAAGCTGGGTACAACATATCGAGCACTGAAATGGAGTATCTCTGGAAAAATTTCAATTTCTACTTTTCATTATCATCTGCGCATTCATTTCTGAAAATTAAATTAATGCAACGCTCAAGGGTTAAAAATGCTCGCTACCCCACTTGATAAATCCTGCGAATTCCACTTTACTGGCAATTCAGGGGCTCTGCAAAAGTGGCATGGCGTCCAAAAACTAAAATTGCTCTCCTTCCCGGCTGTTCCCAAATAGCAGTTTATACCCACATATGACATTAAGTACGTTATCCTGGGTACACCAGTGTCATACATGTGGGCATAAACTGCTGTTTGGGAACACAACAGGGCACAAATGTGAAGATTCTGTGAGCGTTATGTTGGGACTCTGCAAAAACACCATGGTGTCCAGAAAGTCCCTCTAAATCTATACTCCGAAAGCTAAAAAGCGCAGTGCTCATTCCCTTCTGAGTCTTGCTGTGTGCCCAAGCAGCAGTTTACGCCCATATATTTTTTGTCCCCCGGGTTAGCCCACTTAATAGTTTTAGGAGTGCGTGTCTCTGATGACACAAAGTGGGCGCAACATATTGGGCACTGAAATGGCATATTTCTCTAAAAATTTCAAATTTCACTTTGTACATTTAATTTTTGAGAAGCAGTCATGGGCTCAAAATGATAATACCCTTTGAGAAATTTTGAGGGGTGTAGTTTCCAAAATGGGGTCACTTTTGGGGGTTTCCATTGTATTGGTGCTTTAGGGGCTCTGCAAATATGACATGGCACTCGAAAACTATTCCAGCAAAATCTGCCCTCCAAAAGCCAAATAGTGCTCTTTCCATTCCAAGCCCTGCCATGTACCCAAACAGCAGTTTGTAACCACATATGGGGTATTCCCGTGTTCAGGAGCAATTGTTTAACAAATTGTGGGGTGCTTTTTCTCCTTTAACCCCTTGTGAAAACGAAAACTTTGGGGATGAAGTGACGTTTTAATAATTCTTCATTTACACATGCCAATGTTAATAAAATCTGTGAAACGGCTGTGGGGTCAAAATGCTCACTATACCCCTTGATAAATCCTGTCAGGGGTGTAGTTTCCAAAATGGGGTCACTTTTGGAGGGTTTCCATAGTTTTGGTACTCTAGGAGCTCTGCAAATGAGACATGGCATTTGAAAAGAAAATTTTGCTGGAATAGTTTTCGGTGCCAAGTGTCACGCCTTCCCTTTTGTGCACTGCTGTGTGCCCAAACATCAGTTTACACCCACATGTGGGGTATTTCTGTGCTCGGGAGAAATTGTATAACAAACTGTGAGATGCATTTTCTCCCTTAACCCTTTGTGAATGTGTTTAATTTTAGGGCTAAATGAATGTGTTATTGAAAAAAAATGAAAGGTCTTAATTTCACCTCCATATTATTTTAATTCTCGTGAAATGCTTAAAGGGTTAACAAACTTCCCAAATGCTGTTTTGAATATTTGAGGGGTGCAGTTTTGAAAATGGGGTGATTTATGGGGGGGTTTCTAATATATAGGCCTTTATAATCCTCTTCAGAAATGAAGTGGTCTCTAAGAAATTAGTTTGGGAAATTTTCTTATAAATCTAGAAAATCGCTGTTACACTTGTAAGCCTTCTAACGTCCAAAATAAATTAAAGGACGATAAGATAATGCCAATATAAAGCAGAGATATGGTAGATAATATTTATTAATGTATTTGGGTGGTATGAGTATCTGTCTGATAAGCAGAGCATTTCACATTTTGAAAATTGTGATTTTTTTTTTTTTTTTTTTTTTTTTTTTCAAAATTTCCATCAAATTTGTATTTATTTAAATAAATAAATACAAAGATATTGATCAGTGTTTACCACTAACATGAAGTACAATGTGTCACGAAAAAAACGATCTCAAAATCACTTGTGTAAGTTAAAGCGTCTCAAAGTTATTGCCATATAAAGTCACACGTGTTAGTTTAGAAAAATGAACCCTGGTCATTAACGCACTTTTAGGCCCGTTCTTTAAGGGGTTAAATAACAAAGGCAAACAGCAATGCAATAAAACCACTCTGCATACTGCAGTCAGTGACTATTATGTATAGCACCAATGACAGCTGTGTTTATTGTTTAGGTGCTTACTGAGGAAGGCTCAATGCCCCTTAACTAGTAAATAGTCAATCATGTACTGAATATTAGGCTAGAGCTACACCTCTATTTTGGCTGTGATTCCCAATGTGTGAGCAAAAATCACCGCATTGCCTTGCGACTCTTTCACTTACGTTAATGGTGTCTTATTGCGACCCTAAGTCACAAAAAAGTAGAACAATGCTCAACTTTTTTTAAATGGTTGCGGTATCTTCCGGTTGTGGTGTCCTTCCATTAACTAACATGACTGAAGGAGTTGCAGGGCAATGATCTTTGTTTGCGTGGTCGGGGCTAAAATCACTGCATAACCCTAGCCTTAGGTTGGGTTCACACTTGCGGCAGAGTCCGTCCGCCACAAATCCGACTGAAAATCTCGGGAAACTGTATAGGGACTAGATAGGGAAAGGTTTGCGAGGCTTTGCTTAAAAACCCATTCAAGTGAATGGGTTTTTAAAGCAATGCGCGGGTGTGCGCTTACACCCTCTGCGCCGCAAATCCAGTTTTTTTCGCTGGAAACAAAGTCCTGCATGTCCGACTTTTTCCAGCGAAAAAAACTGACATGTAATGAATTTTAAATATCTGAATGTGTTAGTGCCAGTCCTAGTTTTAATTCCAACCAGTGGTTTGAATGGACTGCAGCCATTTGCTCTTCTGTGTAATACGCAGTCAATGATTGACTATTTTAGTTAAAGGGGTTGGCCACTTTCTGACCAATATTGGAAGACAAATGTTATTGTTTGTATAATAAATACATCTAGTCATTGAGGCCTATTGTGCTATATATCAGTCACTGACTGCAGTATACAGGTTATTTTGACATCCAACATTCTGAAAGGAGGAGGCAAAATAAAGATATAAATGCCATTAGCGTTGACATTGTGGAAGCATGGCGTAATAAGTGACACTTTTAACGCAATACTGTTTGCTTTATTTTTTATTTAATAAATCATTAATAAAAGTTATGCTTTAATTCTTTAGGTGTTCACAATTGCATTTTTAAATTTAATGGTATGGTAACTTGTTACCAACTGCACGGTTTTGCAGTTTTTAATATTTTATTACTGTTTTTGTTAGGGTTGATTTTAATCCAGTTTGAGTTTGAACCAATACTAGTCCTAACTTTCTACTCCTGTAGCCCATTTTGTGATTTCTTTAGAACATCTTCATATTACAGAGACTGTTGCAGTGCACACACTAATTTTGCAAATGTTCTCTTTCAGGACATCTACAGCTGTGGCTCATGGATGTTACTGCTATGCCATCATCCGCTCTCTTCCAGTGACTGTTTACATTCTTCTGGTCACAGGTCTCCGTTACCACTTGTTCATCTGGAGTGTCTTTTCTCCAAAGCTACTTTATGAAGTGATACATTTAGTCATCTCAACTGGGATTTGTGTGACGTTTACAGTAGTAGATAACAACCAAGTGGCAAAAAAATGAAGTATGAGTGATTTATGACTTTAAAGAGTTATCATCTTGGCAAATCGTAGCCTGAGAAGGGAATAACGGTTTCGTAACTGCATAGTTATAGAAACAGCATAGCTACAATGTTTCGATAGCTCCAACTAACTTATGTTGGAGTTTTGTGAATAGTGTAGAGCAGCACTTTGGTGGTCAGGATTTGCAGCCAGTTATTCCTCTCTCAGCCATGATTAAGTAAATCTCCTCCTTTTTAATATGGAGTTTCTTTGAGTGTAAATTCTGTGCTGATTAGGACTCTTAGGATTTTTTGCTACAGTACTCCAATCCTGTACGCAACCATGCTGGTTACGTGCAGCTGTCCGGTATGGGAGAATAGACTATTACTGCATACCGTGTTATTTATTTCAATGTACAAATGGTAAACTTCTAATAAAGTTCACTTCTAGTGGCTGTTGCAGTTGGCAGCTCTGTAACAGGAAAATGGAGCTCTGACTGTTATAAAGAGTTAATGGCACCCTAGAGTAAGTCATAATGATTAAGAAGTCAGTCAGCATAGAATTCCTTTTTTTAAAAATGGTGTTACAAGATGGGCATTCTCGTTAGAGCAGATCTCCAGAGAGCATGTAAAGCATAGTAAAATATCATGCCCTTAACGTCAGGTTTGTTGGTTTACCAGCATTATATGACTACTAACATAATTACGTCAGATATTAAGTATTAGTGGTGAAGACCCAGATTCATGTGGCTTTTATCGCATAAGGGTGACCAGCTGCTCCCTACAGCCCACTAAGGCCCTATTCCTGTTTGTTTGTTTGTTTGTTTTGGTTTTTTTTTTTTCTTGCTGCATAATTTTGAAACGTAAACCACTCCCCTTTCAGGCTAAGCCACAACCATTTGTCGGACAGGGTGCAAAAAGTGTCTAAACAACTAATTAAATATAGAAGAAGGCTTGTATGTCATTTTTTTGACACAACTTGTGCCTAAATTTGGCAATATTTTTAATACTAAATCTGCCCTGATAAATTCTATATTATACTGTATCAAGATTACATCAACTGACTGCACAGTTATTTGGAGATCTTCTTTAGTAACATAAAATCTGACAAGCATGTAAATAGTTTTCGGGTATATTATTTTTCTAAAAATAAAAATGGGGATATGATCTTTATATATTTTACTTCACTGTACTTTTGTATGTATAGAAACAAGAAATTTTCCTTGAGGTATGATCAAGACTAAAGATAAATGTATTAAATAAATACTAAAACATTCCATCACTACATTACCCTACCTGACTGTGTATCACACTCTGTATGTCTATGTGCAGCCTCCTGTTTGCTTCACACTCCTTGATTTTTAGGTTTCTCATACTATCTCTTCCTTTTATGTTCTGGTGCCTCAGCCAAGCATGACTTGAGCAGCTAGAGAAAGCACAATATCTGTCTACTAGGAAAATCTAGGTTATAGGTGTTTCTGTTCCCCCTTGTGGAAAGCTTGTGTGGTACAGTCCATGCAGTTTCATTATCCTGTAAGGTCTGGTGCTTCTATGAGTGATGTATAGATCTCCATGTAAAAAAGCATGTCACCAGAGCTTGATTCACACTGCTGCTGTGCAACAAATCCCAGTGATATAGAGAGCAAGAAGTAGCAAGCAAGCGATAAAGTGAGAAGATGAAATTTTAGTTTTGAGTGGAGTGTTTTTTTAAACCCTTTATCACCTACCTCTTGTTGAATGATTGTACAGGCCTGCAAAATGTTTTGGCCATTTAGTTGATCCAGTTGGGAAGTTTTGAGCAGATACATTAAAGATAACTCACCCACAACCTTAATTTGTCTAGAATGGTTTTGTTTTTGTGTTTGTATGTTTTTTCTTTGTATTGTGCCTCTCTAGGAATATTGTTCAGTATTAAATCAGGTGTACACAGTCATAAAGTCCTTAAATGTAATAAGGAAGATGAGAAAATAGAAATCATTTGAGTTCATCAAAATGACGACTTATTCATATGCATTAACCCTTTCCCGCCAGGGACATGTTTCGATTTTTTTTTTTTTGACTCCTTGCCTCCCAAACCCCATAACTTTTTTTTATTTTTCCATTCACAGAACCATATGAGGGCTTAATGTTTGCGGGACAAATTGTTCTTCATAATGGTACTATTTATTATGCTGTACAATGTACTGGGAAGCTGGAAAAAAAATTCTGAATTGGGTGGAATTGGAGAAAAAGTGGATTTGTGCGACTTTCTTACAGGCTTCGTTTTTACGCCGCTCACTCTGCAGCCAAAATGACATGTCACCTGTATTCTATGTTTCGGTGCGATTCCGGGGATACCAAATTTATATACTTTTATTTAAATTTTAACCCCTTAACAATGATCTAAAACTTTGCAAAAAATAATTTTTTCTTATAGTCACCATATTCTGACACCCATAACTTTATTTTACATTTCTCTGTATGGGGATGCATGGGGTGTCTTTTTTTTTTAGCTATACCATTTTGGGGAATATCTATTGCTTTGATCACTTTTTATTCAAATTTTTATCAAAATTCAAATCAGAGGCAAAACAGCAAAAAAAACAGTGGTTCAGCACTTTTGATTTAACTTTTTTTCACCCGCTACGGCGTTCACCATATGGGAAAAATATTTTTATATATTTGTAGATCGGTTGTTTTCGGACACAGGGATACCTAATGTGTATGTGTTTCACAGTATTTAAGTACTTTTATATGTGTTCTAGGGAAAGGAGGGTGATTTTGAATTTTTTATATTTTTTTTATACTTGCATTTATTAGACCCCCTTGGGGTCTTGAACCCCAGGGGGTCTGATCATTAATTCGATGCATTACAATTCATTGCAAAATATCGGCACTACTATTGCAGGCTGCATAGAGTATAGAGCAGCCTGCAATAGAGGTAAATGGCAGACAAGTCTGGGAGCCTTCAATAGGTTGCCGGCTGTCATGCCGACAGGATGCCGGCCCCGGATCTCTCTCCGGGTGCTGGCATTCCCTGGCAACATGGTGCCTCAGTACATATATATACATAATACAGCAGAGACCTGGTGGCTATGGCGGCCGCTCAGCTCCTGAGCAGCCGCCATATTTAAATACTCGACATTTGCCGTACTATTACGGCGGATGTTGGAAAGGGGTTAAAGTTATTATAATACATATTTTATATATGGTAGTGGGCTCCATGAGTTAAAAGAATGTTACCAGAAGAATTGTGGGTGTTTTAAAATTTACTTTACAGGAATGTGCCACATGTGAGAAAGAGAGGTAAATGGGAGCTATGGAAACAGCATAGCACAGCTGAGCCACGCTGCTTTTGTAGCTCCCATTCCCCTTTATGTAAGTGACTCTAGGTTCATACATGCGCCTGGGTTTCTGTTTTGTTTTGTTTTTGTTTTTTGTATTTGAGTTGGAAGGGACCTCAAGGGCCATCGAGTCCAACCCCCTGCAAAAGCAGGTTTTCCTAGATCATCCCAGCCATATATTTATCCAGTTTCCACTTGAAGATTTCAATTGATGAAGAACTCACCACCTCCCGTGGCTGCCTATTCCACTCCCTCACTACCCTCACTGTTAAAAAGTTTTTCCTAATGTCTAATCTGTATCTCCTTCCCTTTAGTTTCATCCCATTATTTCTCGTAATTCCTTCCACTAATGAGAAAAGGTTAGATCCCTCTGCACTGTGACTACCTTTCAGATATTTAAAGACCGCTATTAAGTCTCCCCTTAGCCTTCTCTTCTGCAAACTAAACAATCCCAGTTCTTTTAGCCGTTCCTCGTAGGACATGGTTTGCAGACCTTCCACCATTTTGGTTGCTCTTCTCTGGACCTGCTCCAATAAATCGATGTCTTTCTTAAATTGAGGCGCCCAGAACTGTACACACTATTCCAGGTGGGGCCTGACCAGGGCAGAGTACAGCGGAATAATTACCTCTCTTGATCTAGATTCAATGCTCGTCTTGATACATCCCAGAATTTTGTTAGCCTTTTTTGCCACAGCACCGCACTGTTGACTGTTAAATTTGTGATCTACTATTATACCCAAATCCTTCTCCCCTGTACTATCACTTAGTTCTATTCCTCCCATGCTATATATGCTTCTTGCATTTCTGTTACCTAGATGTAGGACCTTGCATTTGTCCCTGTTAAATACCATTTTGTTCACCTCAGCCCATTGTTCCAGTGTGTCTAAGTCCTTTTGAATACACTATCTCTCCTCTCTAGTGTTGGCTATTCCTCCTATCTTGGTATCATCTGCAAATTTTATGAGTTCCCCAATAATCCCATTGTCCAGATCATTTATAAAAATATAAAAAAGTACTGGGCCCAGGACAGAGCCCTGTTCTTCGGGTCCGCTTGGGGACCCGAAGAATGAAAACCTAACCCGCTTAGAAAGGACCTTTTTCATTTCTAAGGACTTTTTCTCCGCATTTTTTAAGTGGGTTCGGGTACGGAAACCCCGAACGGAATACAGGCTCAGGTGTAAACCTAGCCTTATGGAAACTGTATAAAGTTGCAGCATTGCCTGGCTGTTTCTGTAAGTCCTACCTAGTGATTAGCTGAGACAGGAATAACCCTTTTAGGATAAGGCCCCACGTTGCGGAAACACTGTTTTTTTTTGTTGCAGATTTTGTTGTGGTTTTTTGAGCCAAAGCCAAGAGTGGATGCAAGAGGAATGGAAAATATACACTACCGTTCAAAAGTTTAGGGTCAGTTAGAAATTTCCTTATTTTTGAAAGAAAAGCAAAGTTTTTTTTCAATGAAGATAACATTAAATGAATCAGAAATACACTCTATACATTGTTAATGTGGTAAATGACTATTCTAGCTGCAGACGTCTAGAAAAAGAGAACTTTCATGTGAAACTTTATAGTCTATTCTTGTTCTTAGAAATGAAGGCTATTCCATGCGAGAAATTGCCAAGAAACTGAAGATTTCCTACAATGTTGTGTGCTATTACTACCTTTAGAGGACAGCACAAACAGGCTCTAACCAGAGTAGAAAGAGAAGTGGTAGGCCCCGCTGCAGAACTGAGCAACAAGACAAGTACATTAGAGTCTCTAGTTTGAGAAATCGACACCTCACAGGTCCTCAACTGGCAGCTTCACTAAATAGTACCCACAAAATGCCAGTGTCAACGTCTACAGTGAAGAGGCGACTCAGGGATGCTGGCCTTCAGGGCAGAGTGGCCAAGAAAAAGCCAAATCTGAGACTGACTAATACAAGGAAAAGATAAATATGGGCAAAAGAACACAGACACTGGACAGAAGAAAATTGGAAAAAAGTGTTCTGGACAGACGAATCGAAGTTTGAGGTGTTTGGATCACACAGAAGAACATTTGTGAGACGCAGAACAACTGAAAAGATGTTGGAAGAGTACCTAACGCCATCTATCAGGCGTGGTGGAGGTAATGTGATGGTCTGGGGTAGCTTTGGTGCTGGTAAAGTGGGAGATTTGTACAAGGTAAAAGGGATTTTGAATAAGGAAGGCTATCACTCCATTTTGCAACGCCATGCCATACCCTGTGGACAGCGCTTGATTGGAGCCAATTTCATCCTACAACAGGACAATGACCCAAAGCACACCTCCAAATTATGCAGGAACTATTTAGGGAAGAAGCAGGCAGCTGGTATTCTATCTGTAATGGAGTGGCCAGCACAGTCACCAGATCTCAACCCCATTGAGCTGTTGTTGGAGCAGCTTGACCATATGGTACGCAAAAAGTGCCCATCAAGCCAATCCAACTTGTGGGAGAGGCTTCTGGAAGCATGGGGTGAAATTTCTCCAGATTACCTCAGCAAATTAACAGCTAGAATTCCAAAGGTCTGCAATGCTGTAATTGCTTCAAATGGAGCATTCTTTGACGAAAGCAAAGTTTGAAGGAGAAAATTATTTCAAATAAAAATCATTATTTCTAACCTTGTCAATGTCTTGAGAATGTCATTTGATAAATAAAAGTGTGAGTTTTCATGGAAAACACAAAATTGTCTGGGTGACCCCAAACTTTTGAACGGTAGTGTATAGGAAGTACTTATGCTTCTCCCTTCTGTTTAATCCACTACTGGCTTTGGCTCAAAAAACCGCAACAAAATCTGCAACAAAAAAATCTGCGTTTCCGCAACGTGGGTCCACAGCCTTAAGGACACAGCACTTTTTATTTTTGTTTTTTCATTATAGTATCCCAAAAGCCATAACTTTATTTTACTGTTGATGTAGCCATATTAAGACTTGTTTTTGCCCATTGATACAGAAGAGTATTTGTGAGGTTAGACGCTGATATTGGACGAGAAGACCTGGCTTTCGATTTCCATTCTAGTTCAAGCACCTTTGGTAAGGTGTGGAAGAACTTGACTGGCCTGCAGCTCAACCACATCAAACTCACCCAACCATGCCTTTATGCATCTTGCTTTGTGCCCAGTCACAGTCATGATATAAGGAGTTTGTGCAGCTGCTTGGCCATGAAAACCCATGCCATAAAGCATCCACCCTGCAGTCTGTGCTGATGGTAATTTCAGAATTTTAGAACTCTGCAGTTATTGGTGACTTTTATGATCTATGTACCTCTGTAACTTTACCGGGTCTTCTACTGTTGCTGTGGTTTCTAAACTCTTTTAAATAATATCACTCACAGTTTATTGTGGATTATCTAGGAAGGAAGAATTTTTACAAACTGACTTGTCCCAATGCTGGCATCCTATTACAGTACTACACTCAGAATAGGTTTCTCTAAAGAGCTCAAAATTTTTTTTAGCAATGTCTGTAAGGCTGGGGTTCCACACTGGTGTTTTCTATTTAAGTATAATAGGGGCAGAAAGTCCGCAGAGGAAAACTCTGCGGGAAAAAAAAAAAGTGATGCATTTCTGCTGCGTCTTTCTCCGCAAAGTTTAACTGCGCTTCACTACGTGGGGCCTTAGCCTAAAGACAGACTAGTTGACTGAATGAAACACCTGAATTCAAGGATTAACCTCTCCCTGACATACATCATCATAGTATGGAGAAGCTGGGAAGGGTTTCTCGCATTCCGCTGTACTATTACAGTGAAAGCATGCTGACTACTCAAAAGCTGCACCATGTACAGCAGGTGTCAGCTGTTACATAGCTGACACTGAGCTTTAGCACCCGTGATTGGAGCTCAGCTTTGATCATGGCTGTTAACCACTTAGATACCTAATCACTGCCTTCCCCCTGCGTGGATTGTTCGGAGGTGCCAATGACCCTGAGTTTGCCTATGCAGAAGCCTGTATACACTTCAGTACATGTGTATTGCACTGTACGCTACTGAATCAGCAATCAGAAGAACACTGGTTTATGTCCCCTATTGGGACAGAAAAAAAAAGTTAACGTTCAAAAGTGTTAAACAAAACTCCAAAAATGCCCTTTTGCTATATAAAATGTTTTATTATGTAAAAAAAAAAAGTTTAATCTGCACAGTGAATGTCATTAAAAAATTTACAAAACGGAAATAATATTTTGCCATACAAAATATGCAATAAAAAGTGATCAAAAAGTCATATGAACCCCAAAATGATACCAATAAAAATCATAGCTTGTCCCTCAAAAAAAAAAAAAAAAACTGTCAACCAGCTCCATTTACAGAAAAATAAAAAATGTTACACCTCTCAGAAGATGGCAATGCCCCACACTGCAAAAACGCAGCTTTTTTTTGTTGCAGTTTTTTGAGCCAAAGTCAGAGGTAGATTGAGCAGAAGGTAGAAATATAATAACAAAAAACTGCAACAAACTATGCAACAAAAAAAAAAGCTATGTTTCCGCAACGTGGGGCCTCAGCCTAAATGGAATTTTATTCTGCAAAATTAGTAACACATAAATTAGATATTGCTGTAATTGTATTAACCAATAGAATAAAGATAACATGTTACTTATGCTGTACGGTGAACTGCAAAAAATGTAAGTGTTAAAAAGCCGTGTCAGATTTGATGTTCTGGGGTTACTTGTTTTTTTTTAAATCTCACCCAGAAAGAGTTAATAAATGTGAATAGGTTATAGGTACACCAAAATGGTGTCCTTTAAAAAGTACATTTCATCCCACAAAACAGAAGCCCTCATATGGCTAAATCAACAGAAGGAAAAAAAAAAATGTCCCATTAGTGCCCCCGATCACCGTATAGTGCCATTTATTGCCCCCATCCACAGTATAATGCTCCTTAATGCCCTCACTCATAGTATAAATGCTCTTTAACCCAGTACACAGTTCTGAATAAGCAGGACTCTGGGCTTAAACTAAGTGCATTACAATTCGCCCTGAGTAGAACATGTTCATTGATACTGTAACTTTAATCTGCTCTAACTTGGGAGCCGCAATCTTGGTCTCGGCTTTAAAATAAGACCCATAAAATAAGTTTGTCTGTAGCCCACATAGATTATGAGATATCACAGATTAAAGCACAGGTACATGTACTCGTACTTTTCACTTTAACCAGTATGCAGGAGAAAATGATTTTATTATTCTCCTGTCCCTACCACAGGGGTACCATGTACTTTTGTTCATGATATCACCCCCACCCCCATTATCAGTCAGACGCATACTTGCAATTTAACTCCTTATATGCTGCTGTCAAACGTTTTACAGAAAAGATTAAAAATAGACTTTATCCCCTGGTTATTGGAAAAAAAAACACACACTTGATAACACCACACCTGTAACAACCCCTAAAATAAAATTAGTACAGTATTTATTCTACATAATAAACGCCATAAACCTTAAAATTCAAGTGCCAAAATTGATATTTTCTGATCATCTCCCCTCTCATAAACAGAAATAAACTCTGGAGTGTAGAGAGGGATAAAATGTTACAGGTTTAAGGCTAAAATGTTAGATCACTAAAGGGTTAAAATACACATAACTCCGATGCATTATGTGTCCGTAATATTTATTTCAGCCATAAATTCAAAATCTGCAATTTAAAAAAAAAAAAAAAAAAAAGGGGAATTTCGGGTGGGTTTTTGAAAATTTAATGTGACTATTAGGGGGTTAATGCCCCCACCCCCAGTAAAATGCTCCTAATTTTTCTTGTCTAAACCTGGGGGTGTGTCTTTAGAGTCACTTGTCTTTTTGTCTGTGAAATACCATAAATACTGGATGTGTTCAGCTCATGCCTTTACTTGATGGTCCACGGACTTTTACTAAAAGTAGTTGAGTACCCCTGGTCTAAAGCATTGTGTATCTCTGGTGACAGGCAATGTGACAGCCCTGGACATAGTGCTAAGTACTTTGTGTGTACAGTGATGAATATCCTCACTGACCAAGTTATTGACTTTGAGGTAATACAATGCACACACTGTAAATAGTCTGTGGCAATGGAAAAACCTGGCTTTGGATTAGTAGTGGATAGACTACTGAAGACTGTTGTAACATCAAATTTTTTGCTTCTGATAGACATCTGAAAGAAAATTAGGACAGAATACAGTGAAATAAATCATCAATTTGATGTGTGGCACTACATGACATAGCTAAAGAAGAAAATCACCAATGCTATCCGCTTGTAATTTTGCAAAGACCATGAATAGCCACTCGCTTTACACTTCTGGTGGTCAGTACAAACGTGAACGCAACCCAGACCTGCTCAAAGAAAAGTGGTCTGGAACACTATATAGTTCGTGCCCTCCATGGTCCACTTGAGGATGAAGACTCTTCTTGAAGCGATTTTATGGCTTAAAAAAGATACACCACCATACCTAAAAATCATGACTATTGTTTCAAGCACACAGCTGCTAAACGAACTTCCACATTTAGCACATAATTGTCAGTATGGTTGCCTCGAGAATTTTCACTGCCTTGCTATAAAATACTGCACTAAAAGAATACATTTTGGCGTTGACTCTATGGAGGCCAGGACCAAACTGGCAGCCTTAACAAGCAATTACAATGCTGCCAGGGAACAAGCTGTGGTGCAAGTAGAAAAAAAAAATCTAAGGCATACCTAAAAAAAGAAAAAAAAATGGGACTAAAAGAACAACTCTTGTGATTCCAAAAGGAAAATCTCAGCGGATTGTGAGAAATGTCTAAAAAAAGAAACAAAAAAAAAAAACAACTGAAAGTCGATTACTTTGAAAACCTGTCAGTTGATGTGCTCAAAATTGTGAAAAGGAAAATCATTTTTAGGCTAAGGCCCTACGTAGGGCTTTAGCCTAAAATGTTTTTTCCTGTAGCACTTTTCACAGAAAGTCTGCAGAGGTTTCCTCTGCTGACTGTATACTTCCATTATAACTATAGGGAAATTGCCAGCGTTTCCGTAGGTATAATTGACATGTTGCGATTTCCAAAACGGCAATGTTTCCGCTGCACATATTTTTCTGCAATGTGTGGATGGGATTCCATCGATTTTGCAGTGATTGTAAAACGTTACGGGCAAACCGCGGCGTTTACACCACGTGGGTCCTGGCCTCAGGCTAAGGCCACACATTGCAGAATAGCTGCTTTTTTTTCGCTGCAGATTTTGTTACGCTTTTATGAAGCCAAAGTGAGGAGTGGATTGAGCAGAAGGAAGGAAGTATAGGTGCTTCCTAGATATTTCCCATTTCTTTTGTAGCCACTCCTCGGTTTGGCTTAAACCTGCAGCAAAATCTGCAACAAGAAAAGCAGCTTTTCTGACTTAGCCTCAGTTGGACCTCTCAAGCACCAACGTTTCCTCCCAACCTAATAAACCAGGAATGTCCTGACAAGCATAATATTAAAAAAAAAAAAAAAAAAAAAAAAAGCAGCTTAGTCGATTTTGAGCAACTGGAATGCCATGTGTTTAGACTCTCAAATTCCATATGTGTATTTTTCTGTTTAAAATATATTACTGTTATTTATTTAGTTTGTGTATACTTGACTGATTATTACTATTTTGAAGTAAAATACTGTATACAAACAGTAACTATATTGTAGTTCTTCTGAAATGATTGCTGATTTTTTTTTTTTTTTTTTTTTTTTTTATGTAACTACAGTCATATGAAAAAGTTTGGGCACCCCTATTAATCTTAATCATTTTTAGTTCTAAATATTTGGGTGTTTGCAACAGCCATTTCAATTTGATATATCTAATAACTGATGGACACAGTAATATTTCAGGATTGAAATGAGGTTTATTGTACTAACAGAAAATGTGCAATATGCATTAAACCAAAATTTGACCGGTGCAAAAGTTTGGGCACCTCAACAGAAAAGTGACATTAATATTTAGTAGATCCTCCTTTTGCAAAAATAACAGCGTCTAGTCGCTTCCTGTAGCTTTTAATCAATTCCTGGATCCTGGATGAAGGTATTTTTGACCATTCCTCTTTACAAAACAATTCCAGTTCAGTTAAGTTTGATGGTCGCCGAGCATGGACAGCCCGCTTCAAATTATCCCACAGATGTTCAATGATATTCAGGTCTGGGGACTGGGATGGCCATTCCAGAACATTGTAATTGTTCCTCTGCATGAATGCCGGAGTAGATTTGGAGCTGTGTTTTGGATCATTGTCTTACTGAAATATCCATCCCCGGCGTAACTTCAAATTCGTCACTGATTCTTTTACATTATTCTCAAGAATCTGCTGATACTGAGTTGAATCCATGCGACCCTCAACTTTAACAAGATTCCCGGTGCCAGCATTGGCCACACAGCCCCAAAGCATGATGGAACCTCCACCAAATTTTACAGTGGGTAGCAAGTGTTTTTCTTGGAATGCTGTGTTTTTTTGACGCCATGCATAACGCCTTTTTGTATGACCAAACAACTCAATCTTTGTTTCATCATTCCACAGGACCTTCTTACAAAATGAAGCTGGCTTGTCCAAATGTGCTTTTGCATACCTCAGGCGACTCTGTTTGTGGCGTGCTTTCAGAAACTGCTTCTTTCGCATCACTCTCCCATACAGCTTCTCCTTGTGCAAAGTGTGCTGTATTGTTGACCGATGCACAGTGACACCATCTGCAGCAAGATGATGCTGCAGCTCTTTGGAGGTGGTCTGTGGATTGTCCTTGACTGTTCTCACCATTCTTCTTCTCTGCCTTTCTGATATTTTTCTTGGCCTGCCACTTCTGGGCTTAACAAGAACTGTCCCTGTGGTCTTCCATTTCCTTACTATGTTCCTCACAGTGGAAACTGACAGGTTAAATCTCTGAGACAACTTTTTGTATCCTTCCCCTGAACAACTATGTTGAACAATCTTTGTTTTCAGATCATTTGAGAGTTGTTTTGAGGAGCCCATGATGCCACTCTTCAGAGGAGATTCAAATAGGAGAACAACTTGCAATTGGCCACCTTAAATACCTTTTCTCATGATTGGATACACCTGGCTATGAAGTTCAAAGCTCAGTAAGGTTACAAAACCAATCTTGTGCTTCAGTAAGTCAGTAAAAAGTAGTTAGGAGTATTCAAATCAATAAAATAAGGGTACCCAAATTTTTGCACCGGTCAAATTTTGGTTTAATGCATATTGCACATTTTCTGTTAGTACAATAAACCTCATTTCAATCCTGAAATATTACTGTGTCCATCAGTTATTAGATATATCAAATTGAAATGGCTGTTGCAAACACCCAAATATTTAGAACTAAAAATGATTAAGATTAATAGGGGTGCCCAAACTTTTTCATATGACTGTATATTTGCTTATTATATAAATGAAGTGACTTCTGTGTCTTCATTAGTATTGGTATCAGAATCAATCGATAGTATTGATGACAATAGGGTATCTTCACATAGGATATAAAGATGCAATAGAAATACAATACATTTACTCTAATAATAATTTATGACCCTAAATACTTTTTAATGACAGATGAAAGTGATATGTCAGTACTTGGAAATCATGAAGCCAATGTCCCTGATGTCTTCAAGGCTGTGTTGTGAATGGATTACAAAAATACAGTTTTTATTGCCACAGGCATTTTTGATTTTCGTTATTGACTCCCCGCCTTTCCAACCCCATAACTTTAATTTCCCATTCACAGATCCATATGAGGGCTTAATGTTTGCGGAAAAAGTGTACTTTTGTAATGTTACCATTTAATATTCTGTATGATGTACTGGGAAGCTGGAAAAAAAAATTCATAATGGGGTGGAATTGGAGATGTATTGCATTTGTGCAACTTTCTTTTGAGTTTCATTTTTACAGCATTCACTGTGCAGCCAAAATGACATATCAGCTTAAACAATATATAGATGTAGGGTACGTGTTCAAGGGGATAAACAGCATGCAAATAGGACGTAGCCTGAAAGAACACTTATTAAAAACTAAAGTTTATTTATTCTCTTAAAATAAAGGACTGCAAGCCATACTGATATCTTGATTATTACAGGTCAATTTCCCAGAATCTAAATTATCCAAAAGTCAGTGCCCTGTTTTCCTCTGTATGCTATATTTTGTCCCCAGCATTATCAGGTATACAAGATCATTTTAGATCACTGATTCTGGGTAAGTTACATCTAATAAAAGGCTTTGAGTAAGGCTACACCTTTTATATGAGGACATATCTCAAGTGGGACTACAACATATCAAGCAGCAGCTCTGCCTAATCTGCCCATGTATGTGTAGATCATATGATGCAGAGACTCAATCACAGTGTATCAAATACTTATTTTCCCCACTTTATGTTGTTTTATAATTGGAGGTACGCTTTAAAGGGAGTCTGTTAGCTCAAAATATGATATAAAGATAAACACAGTACCTTGTAGGGCTTGTGATATAGCTATATATCTATAGGAGAGAGAAATTTTTTTGGCTTATTTTTTGCTTTTCTGCTAAAAACAACTAGAAAAGCTGTATGGGTCACCATGCTTGTGTGAAGCAGTTGTCCAATTTGAAAACTTACTTTTTATCTCATATGAGTGTCTGTCTGTTCTTTATGCGCGACCAAACGACTGGACCGATACTCGCGAAATTTGGCACACAGGTACATCAGGTGACGGGAAGATTTTAGAGCAGGTCTCTGCTCTCTAGGATGTACTGTTCCTGAGATACAGTATTCCCAAAAAATGACCTGCATTAGCCAATACAAGCCTGCAAGTCTTTCACTCATATTCCAACAGCCATACACACGGTCACATGTCCCTTATCAGCCAATAGAAGTTTGCAGGCTCTTAGTCTCCACATGAGAACAGCTTTACACCAGGTTTCCATAGCAAACAAAGTATTTATAACCTGTAAGAGTCAATAGCAGTTTGCAGGTCCTTAAATATTAAGTCATATCACTAACAGTGGGAAAAAAAAAGTATTTAGTCAGCCACCAATTGTGCAAGTTCTCCCACTTAAAAAGATGGGAGAGGCCTGTAATTGACATTATAGGTAGACCTCGAACTATGAGAGACAAAATGAGAAAACATATCTAGAAAATCACATTGTCTGATTTTTTTTTTTTAAGAATTTATTTGCAAATTATGGTGGAAAATAAGTATTTGGTCACCTACAAACAAGCAAGATTTCTGGCTCTCACAGACCTGTAACTTCTTCTTTAAGAGGCTCCTCTGTCCTCCACTCATTACCTGTAGTAATGGCACCTGTTTGAAATTGTTATCAGTGTAAAAGACACCTGTCCACAACCTCAAACAGTCACACTCCAAACTCCACTATGGTGAAGACCAAAGAGCTGTGGAAGGACACCAGAAACAAAATTGTAGACCTGCACCAGGTTGGGAAGACTGAATCTGCAACAGGCAAGCAGCTTGGTGTGAAGAAATCAACTGTGGGAGCAATAATTAGAAAATGGAAGACATACAAGATCATAATCTCCCTCGATCAGGGGCTCCACGCAAGATCTCACCCCGTGGGGTCAAAATGATCACAAGAACAGTGAGAATAAATCCCAGAACCACACGGGGGGGACCTAGTGAATGACCTGCAGAAAGCTGGGACTAACGTAACAAAGGCTACCATCAGTAACACATTATGCTGCCAGGGACTCAAAGCCTGCAGTGCCAGACGTGTCCCCCTGCTTAAGCCAGTACATATCCGGGCCTGTCTGAAGTTTGATAGAGAGCATTTGGATGTTCCAGAAGAGTATTGGGAGAATGTCATATGGTCATATGAAACCAAAGTAGAACTGTTTGGTAGAAACACAACTCGTCGTGTTTGGAGGAGAGCGAATGCTGAGTTGCATCCAAAGGACACCATACCTACTGTGAAGCATGGGGGTGGCAACATCATGCTTTGGGGCTGTTTCTCTACAAAGGGACCAGGACGATTGATCCGTGTACATGAAAGAATGAATGGGGCCATGTATCTTGAGATTTTGAGTGCAAACCTCCTTTCATCAGCAAGGGCATTGACGATGAAACGTGGCTGGGTCTTTCAGCATGACAATGATCCCAAGCACACCTCCAGGGCAACGAAGGAGTGGCTTTGTAAGAAGCATTTCAAGGTCAACTCCATAGAAAACCTTTCGAGGGAGTTGAAAGTCCGTGTTGCCCAGCAACAGCCCCAAAATATCCCTGCTCTAGAGGAGATCTGCATGGAGGAATGGGCCAACATACCAGCAACAGTGTGTGCCAACCTTGTGAAGACTTACAGAAAACGTTTGGCCTCTGTCATTGCCAACAAAGGATATATAACAAAGTATTGAGATTGAACTTTTGTTATTGACCAAATACTTATTTTCCACCATAATTTGCAAATAAATTCTTTAAAAATCAGACAATGTGATTTTCTGGATTTGTTTTCTCGTTTTGTTTCTCACAGTTGAGGTCTACCTATGATGTCAATTACAGGCCTCTCTCATCTTTTTAAGTGGGAGAACTTGCACAATTGGTGGCTGACTAAATACTTTTTTCCCCACTGTATATGCAGCTCAGAGAATCATACATGACACAACTCCAGAGTGTGTTTCAGACGATTGAGGGAAGGCGGGGGGAGGTAAAATACAATGCATAGATAAAGAAGGCATAGAGCCATGTCGCATGATTTATCACAAGCTGGATATAAACATAACGCGTACCTATTTCTCAAGGTAAAACAAGCCATATTCTGCCAAGTAGACAACTCTGCTCTAAACAGAATGAGCAGTGAACAATGCCCTAACCACAAAATTTATCATAGGGAACAAATGACAAATATTGAGTCAATATGTTGCAAAGCAATTTAAAATGTTGAGCCATACACTCTGAATGATGGATGTACTTAGATTAGACAAGTGCTACTTGCACCTTCACAAAAGGACATGAACCAGTAAGAACTTTTCTTGTTTGCTGATATTCTGAAGACCGTTTTGAATATCTCTCCCTCTCCTTTATGCTTCGATTCATATTCCATATAATGTAACCTCTGCAATATATTGATCTATTATGAAAGTGCGTGTGATATTGAAATACACAATGTAGAGAGTAATACATTGAGATGCACCATCCTTACCTGAAACTACTTAAATTTATTTATTGACCAATTGGCGTAATACAAGTAATGCAAAAATGGAATTTATTTTTCTTCCTGATAAGTTACTGCTTTCTTTGTTTTACACCACTGCTGTGACATTGACTTGTACTAAATTATTTTAACCCCTTAATGACCAGGCCTCATTTTTTCAAAACTGACGTGTCACTTTATATTGCAATAACTTTGAGATGCTTTAACTTAAACAAGTGATTTTGAGATACTTCTTTTTTTTCATGACACATTGTAATTCATGTTAGTGGTAAACACTGATCAATATTTTTGTATTTATTAAAAAAAATAGGAAACTTGATGGAAATTTAGAAAAAATAGCAATTTTCGAAATGTGAAATGCTCTGCTTATCATACAGATAGTCAAACCACCCAAATACAGTAATAAATATTATCTCCCATATATCTGCTTTATATTGGCATCATCTTATAATCATCCTTTCATTTATTTTGGACGTTAGAAGGCTTATAAGTGTAATGGCGATTTTCCAGATTTACAAGAAAATTTCCCAAACTAATTTCTTAGGGACCACTTCAGTTCTGAAGAGAATTATGAAGGCCTATGTATATTAGAAACCCCATAAATTAACCCATTTTCAAAACTGCACCCCTCAAATAATTCAAAAGAGCATTTTGGAAGTTTGTTAATCCTTTTAGCATTTCACAGGAATTAAAACAATATGGAGGTGAAATTTAGACATTTCATTTTTTTTGAATAATACATTCATTTAGCCCTAAAATTAACACATTCACAAAGGGTTAAATGAGAAAATGCATCTCACAGTTTGTCATGCAATTTCTCCTGAGCACAGAAATACCCCACATGTGGGTGTAATAAACTAATGTTTGGGTGAACAGCAGCGCATGGAAGGGAAAGAGTGACACTTGGCATTTGATAAGAAGGTTTTGCTGGAATAGTTTTTGGGTGCCACGTCTCATTTACAGAGCCCCTAGAATACCAAAACAATGGAAACCCTCCAAAAGTGACCCCATTTTGGAAATTACACCCCTGACAGAATTTATCAAGGGGTATAGCGAGCATTTTGACCCCACAGCCGTTTCACAGATTTTATTAACATTGGGATGTGTAAATGAAAAATTACTTAAATGTCACTTTTTCCCCAAAGTTTTCATTTTCACAAGGGGTTCAATGAGAAAAAGCACCCCATAGTTTGTTAAACAATTGCTGCTGAACATGGCAATACCCCACATGTGGTCGTAATCTGCTGTATGGGTACATGGTCGGGCTCAGAATGGAAAAAGCGCTATTTGGGTTTTGGAGGGCGGATTCTGCTGGAACAGTTTTCAGGTGCCATGTCACATTTGCAGAGCAACTAGAGTACCAATACAATTGAAACTCCCAAAAAGTGACCCCATTTTGGAAACTACACCCATTATAGAATTTATCAAGGGGCATGGTGAGCATTTTGACCTCACAGCTGTTTCACAGATTTTATTAGCATTGGGACCTAAAAAATGAAAATAAATATTTTTTTTTTTTTCCTATAAACCACCCATTTAGTCCCAAATTTTTCATTCTTGCAAGGGGTTAATGAAGAAAAAAACACAACAGTTTGTTACACAATTTCTCCTGAACACGGGAATACCCCATATGTGGTCGTAAACTGTTATATGGGTACATGGTGGGGCTCAGAATGGACAGAGCGCTATTTGGCTTTTGGAGGGCAGATGTGGCTGGAATAGTTTTCAGGTGCCATGTTGCATTTGCATAGCTCCTAAAGTACCAATACAATGGAAACCCCCCAAGAGTGACCCCATTTTAGAAACTACACCCCTCAAGGAATATTATCATTTTGAGCACCAGACTGCTTCCCAAAAATTAATGTACAAAGTGAAATTTGAAATTTTTATAGAAATATGCCATTTCAGTGCCAAATATGTTGTGCCCACTTTGTGTCATCAGAGACATACACACTTGGGGGTTAAAAATACTCACTGTACCCCTGGATAAATCCCTTCAGGGGTGTAGTTTCCAAAATAGGGTCACATGTCAGGGGATTCCACTTTACTGGCATTTCAAGAGTTCTTCAAAAGTGTCATGACGTCCAAAAACCAAACTGTCTAAATCTGTGCACCAAAAACCAAATAATGCTCCCTCCCTTCTGTGCCTGGTTGTGTGCCCAAATATCAGTTTATACCCAGATATGACATTAAGTACGTTATCCCGGGTACACCAGTGTCATACATGTGAGCATAAACTGCAGATTGGGCACACAGCAGGGCGCAGATGTGAAGGAGCGCTATGTGGCTTTAGGAGTGGTGCAGATTTAGATGTTTGGTATCTGGACGCCATGTCATGTTTGCAGAGGCTCTAAGGTGCCAGAAAAGTGGAATCCCTTAAGGAGTGACCCCATTGTGAAAAGTGCACAACTCAAAGAATTTATCAGGGGGTTTAGTGAGCATTAGTATCCCAGAGGTGAATTCACAGCGGATGGTGAAGAGTGAATAGGTAAGCTGTGGGGAGTGCATTGGGAATACCAAATTCCCTTCTATTTTCCCAGTAGCTCCTATGATTGGGGGGGGGGGTCACTATGGGGGTCACTTCAGGTGTCTTTTCCTTTATAAGCACTAAATCTGGGGTGTACTCTCATATATGTTAGCACAGCTTATACATTCCCATCCTGCCACAGCCAGTTGTGTTCTAATGATTTGACGATTTTGGGGGTTTTTGTCTTCACATTGTACAAACTATATTTTCTTTAGTTTTCTGGTGATGTAGTCATATGAGGGCTGTTTTTTTTGCAGTATGAGATGCAGTTTGTAATGGCACCAGTCTTGGACGCCTATAACTTATTGAATAAATTTATCAACTTTTTTTTATTGGATTACAAAAGAACATCAATTGTGGCATTGCGTTTTACCTTTTAAATTTTTGGACATGCAGCGTACAGCATAAGTAACATGTTACCTTTATTCTACATTTATATTGTTTTTTTTTTTGAGTTACTAATTTTTTTATATTTTTAAAAACTTTTTTTTTTTCATTAGACTCCTTAGGGGGCTTTAACATATGATCTTCATGTGACTGTATTGCAGTCTATAGCAAATTCACCATGTAACTGTTGAAGTCTAATATGTAAGAATTGTCCAATGGGTACAGCATTAATGGTCTGTACTGGATGAGAAAATGATGCGAAAAGGACTGAGTTTACAGCAGTGTCTTTCCTGAATACCTTTGTTTTTTAATATGTCCATATTGTCCCTGAACAACACAACATCCAAAAATTCAATTTTTGATCTCTCATGTTTTAATGTCAAATGAATATTTAAATTATTTTGATTGATCCTATGGACTAGGGAATACAGTCCCTCTCCCACAGCCCCAGGAACAAATTAGCATATGAGGGTGCACACGCCACCCCCATTGTTGTGGCCTGGAGCTGTAAGTAGAAGGACCCCTTAAAAACATTTATATTGTTTTTTTGAGTTAATAATTTTACAGAAAAAAACCCATTACAGACATGAATCAATTATTTTTGCATCGCTATCTTTACAGAGTTGGTTGAGGGCTTATTTTTTGCGGGACAACCTGTGCTTTTTATTGATACAGTTTTGGGGTACATATGACTTTTTGATCACTTTTTATAGCATATTTTGTAAGGTAAAATGGCGAAAAATCATTACTTCCAGCATTTTTTCCAGTTTTTTTTTTTCCAATGTTCACGGTGTAGTTTAAATATTGTTTCAGTTTTATTGTACAGGTTGTTACGGAAGCGTCGATACCAAATATGTATTGTTTTTTTAAATTAATTTTTAGTTTTTTTTTTTTTTTATATAATTCATTTTATATAGGAAAAGGGAATTTTTGGGGCTAACTTTATTAACTTTTTTTACACTTTTTTTTTACATTTTTTATTTGTCCTATAAGGACACCTGAACCAGCGATGCACCGATCGCTGGATCAGTACTATAGACTGCAATACACGAGCATACACGTGTATTGCAGTCTATAGAGGAAGTCAGCCTGTGCTAGGGGATCCTAGCAGCCTGGGGTCACTAGCTGGATCCCAGGCTGACGAAAATGCATAACGGCACCCCTCTATCTCGCTGCGGGGGGGGGGGGTCATTATTATAGCACAACCCCTTGAACAAACAATATATATTGATAAATTCATATCAAGTGAGTATAGATAATACACATATATACTGTATACACATATATATTATAAGTAGTAAAATAAAATGACATGGACAAAAAAGTAAGAAATAATAAATAAATCGCCACTTCAGATTGGGTTGTTATTCAATGAAGAGCTGAGCTGTGATAATAAATGCACCCATAATTCAAATAACATATCATATTAACAAATAATCACAAATAGACAATTACTAAAAGACATAAACAAATCTCACAAGAATAAACTAATAAAATAAAGTACTAAAAATATGATCCTCACCCTTAACCCTTACGTGACGCAGACATTTTTCATTTTTGTGTTTTTTGTTTTTTAATTCCTTCATTCCAAAAGCATTAACTTTCAAATTTTTTCGTTTACGTAGTCATATGAGGGCTTCATTTTTGCTTGACAAGTTGTACTTCAAAATTGTACCATTTATTACTCTGCACAATGTACTGGAAAGCAGGAAAAAAAATACAGAATGAGGTGGAATTGAGAAAAAAAATGTAGTACCTCCATTTTCTTATGGTTTTTGTTTTTATGGCTTCCACTCTGCAGTAAAAATGCTATGTTAGCTTTATTCTCCTGGTAAGTATGATCTCGATGATACCACATTTATATAGTTTTATTCATGTTTTAATAATGTTATTATTTAAATTTGAAATTTTGAAGAAATATTTTTTTTTCTTTGAATCACCATATTCTGACACCTGTAACTTTTTTATATTTTAGTATATGGAGCTGTGTAGTTTTTATTGATACCATGTTTTGATCACTTTTTTTAGTCCATTTTTTTAGGGAGGCAAATCGGTAAAAAAAAAACGCCAAGTCAGCCATTTAGATTTTTTTTTTATTTTAATAGTTTGGGCATTTTCGGGCTTAGGGATGCCTAATGTGTTTAAGTTTACTATTATTTGTTTACATTTATATGTGATCTAAGGAAAGGGGGTGATTTAAACTTTTATTTATTTAAATTTTTTTTATATTTTTAAAACTTTTTTTTCACTTTTTTTTTACCCCCCTTAGGGGGCTTTAACATGTGATCTTCATGTGACTGTATTGCAGTCTATAGCAAATTCACCATGTAACTATTTCAGCCTGCTATAGGCAGGCTTCAGTAGTTACAATATTATGGCTGGGCTGGAGCCGGCTGTCATGGTAACGGGACGCCCCCATCTGAGTGGTTAAATGCCCGTGATCAGAGTCATCTTTGATCATGGGCAATGCTGCAGGTTCACTGCTGTATGAATCAACACAGACCTGGCAGCTAGTGGGGCCGCTCTGGTCACATACACCAGGACGTACATGTACGTCCTGTTGTGCGTAAGGGTTAAACAAGGGACACACAAAATGGAGTTATATGTGTCAGAGCAACACTACTTACAGGAATACAGCAAAATTCAGGGATTCATTTAGACCTCCAGGGATTGAGTTTGCAATCGTTCAGATCCATCTGGCTTCACATCACGCAAGTCATTTTTTTCAAGTCACCCCCACAAATATTGACACATGGTCTATGCCATGAACTCTCAGAAGCAAGTTTTGAAGGATGGACAGCACTCCAGGTAGTTGAGGTTGCTTGTAAGTTTTATTTCATTCCATGTTAGAGCAATATCATATACAAGGTGTAGATATTTTAAGAGCAACGTTTCGGGCTGCAAGAGCCCTTCCTCAGGCAATTTAGAATCTGAATATGAAGGCATGATGGCTGCTACAAATCTAGCCCAAAAATTTCTCGTGGGGCCCAGGAGAAATGATCCTGGTAGAGAACCCAAGGCTGGGGGAGATGTATGTCTTCCCTTAGCAAGCTCTAGACAGAAGCAAGGCATCACTAGAATGATGTAAAAAATATTTAGCCAGGGTTTTCAGTCGCTCAGTGCATTCTTCCTCATTGGCCAATTTAATACCTCTTACATGTTCTCTCACACAAGTTTTCAGTTCTCTCTAAGCAATCCCTACATATACCTTTTGGGCAGGGACACGTGGAATAGTAAACCATGTAACATGCAGCAAATGATGTAATGTGTAATTACATACACCTTATTACATGCAACATCAGAGAAATGTGTGGCTCTCTCCATATTAGGGCATGCCACGCATCTTCCACAAGAGGTGAAACCCCACGTGGGTTCCCTTGAACCAAAAATGCCACCTGTCTTAATTCCATTATGGGTTTTAACTAGGCAATCCCTGATATTTTTTGCCTTTCTTGCCATTATACTTGGAGCAGGAGTAATATATTGTTCTATTATTGGTTCTGTCAGCAATATAGGCCAGCATATTTTAATTGCTCCTTGTATTTGATGCCACTGTGAGTGGTATTGAACCTTGCCTTATTTTGAGGCGTTCTCAACATGAATTATTACATACTTCTGATTCAAAGAGAAGTGTATTTCGCTCTCCTATCTCCTGCTTGCCTATTGCAGATTCAGTCTTCCCAGCCTGGTGCAGGTCTACAATTTTGTTTCTGGTGTCCTTCCACAGCTCTTTGGTCTTCACCATAGTGGAGTTTGAAGTGTGACTGTTTGAGGTTGTGGAGAGGTGTCTTTTATACTGATAACAATGTCAAACAGGAGCCATTACTACAGGTAATGAGTGGAGGACAAAGGAGCCTCTTAAAGAAGAAATTACAGGTCTGTGAGAGCCAGAAATCTTGCTTGTTTGTAGGTGACCAAATACTTATTTTCCACCATAATTTGCAAATAAATTCTTAAAAAATCAGAGAATGTGATTTTCTGGATTTGTTTTCTCATTTTGTCTTTCATAGTTGAGGTCTACCTACAGTGCTGGCCAAAAGTATTGGCACCCCTGCAATTCTGTCAGATAATACTCACTTTCTTCCAGAAAATGATTGCAATCACAAATGCTTTGGTAATAATATCTTCATTTATTTTGCTTGCAATGAAAAAACACAAAAGAGAATGAAAAAAAAAAGTCAAATCATTGATCATTTTACACACAACTCCAAAAATGGGCCGGACAAAAGTATTGGCACCCTCAGCCTAATACTTGGTAGCACAACGTTTAGACAAAATAACTGCGAACAACCGCTTCCGGTAACCATCAAAGAGTTTCTTACAATGCTCTGCTGGAATTTTAGACCATTCTTCTTTGGCAAATTTCTCCAGGTCCCTGAGATTTGAAGGGTGCCTTCTCCAAACTGCCATTTTGAGATCTCTCCACAGGTGTTCTATGGGATTCAGGTCTGGACTCATTGCTGGCCACTTTAGAAGTCTCCAGTGCTTTCTCTCAAACCATTTTCTAGTGCTTTTTGAAGTGTGTTTTGGGTCATTGTCCTGCTGGAAGACCCATGACCTCTGAGGGAGACCCAGCTTTCTCACACTGGGCCCTACATTATGCTGCAAAATCTGTTGTTAGTCTTCAGACTTCATAATGCCATGCACACAGTCAAGCAGTCCAGTGCCAGAGGCAGCAAAGCAACCCCAAAACATCAGGGAACCTCCGCCATGTTTGACTGTAGGGACCGTGTTCTTTTCTTTGAAGGCCTCTTTTTTTTTTTTTTTCCTGTAAACTCTGTTGATGCCTTTTCCCAAAAAGCTCTACTTTTGTCTCCTCTGACCAGAGAACATTCTTCCAAAAAGTTTTTGGCTTTCTCAGGTAATTTTTGGCAAACTCCAGCCTGGCTTTTTTATGTCTCTGGGTCAAAAGTGGGGTCTTCCTGGGTATCCTACCATAGAGTCCCTTTTCATTCAGACGCTGACGGATAGTACGGGTTGACACTGTTGTACCCTCGGACTGCAGGGCAGCTAGAACATGTTTGGAAGTTAGTCGAGGTTCTTTAGCCACCATCCGCACAATCTTTCGTTGAAATCTCTTGTCAATTTTTCTTTTCCGTCCACATCTAAGGAGGTTAGCCACAGTGCCATGGGCTTTAAACTTCTTGATGACACTGCGTACGGTAGACACAGGAACATTCAGGTCTTTGGAGATGGACTTGTTGCCTTGAGATTGCTCATGCTTCCTCACAATTTCGCTTCTCAAGTCCTCAAACAGTTCTTTGGTCTTCTTTCTTTTCTCCATGCTCAATGTGGTACCCACAAGGACACAGGACAGAGGTTGAGTCAACTTTAATCCATTTCAACTGGCTGCAAGAGTGATTTAGTTATTGCCACCACCTGTTATGTGCCACAGGTAAGTAACAGGTGCTGTTTAATTACACAAATTAGAGAAGCATCACCTGATTTTTCAAAGGGTGCCAATACTTTTGTCCACCCCCTTTTTTATGTTTGGTGTGGAATTCTATCCAATTTGGCTTTTTGACAATTCTTTTTGTGGTTTTCCATTGAAGACAAATTAAATGAAGATATTATTACCAAAGCATTTGTGATTGCAATTTAACCTCGGACTCTCAACAAGATGCAGGTTATAATAGATGTATTGCCAAATGAAAACAGATTCTTTGGATTCTGTGTAATAGAATAAAGTTATAGAATAAAACACTAGACTATCCCCAAATGGCTTAACATTTTATTAAGAAGAGTATAAGAAGATAGCAAAAGGTAAGAAGATATCAAAAGGTAACATTTCACTAAGAAGAGTATAAGAAAAGGTCTTACAACAAGGAAAAGTATAACAGATATTAGAAGGTATAATCAAACCTTGCAATACAGCAGGTATTTGCAAGGTACAATCAAATATCAAAGTCGATTAAACTGTGATATTATCCAAACTTGCAATAGAGCAGGTATTGCAGGGTACAATCAAATATCAAAGTCGATTAAACTGTGATATTATCCAAGCCTGCAATACAGCAGGTATTGCAGGGTACAATCAAATATCAAAGTTGATTAAACTGTGATATTATCTAAGCTTACAATATAGTAGGTATAGCACGGTACTCAAATCAAATACTTACAACACTGCTAAGCTTAGTTCTGATAAGGGTATCTGTAGGAAGCATCACTCATGTGCCAGCATGCAGCAGCAGCAGGCGTCCCCAATGATCTGCCATCAAGAAAATGCAACACTAATGCTGAGGGAATGTCTTCCAAACTTATACCTTTTGTGTGTGTCATAAAGTGGGCGTCTACAGAAGTGATACACCTCTGTAAGGCCTCACTTATCTCCAAGATCATATTCATGTGAAAGGGGCCAGTTTTCACTAGAATATGTCTTGTGACATATACCTTTTAAACAGAGTTGCTCTTTTCATCTAATCAGTATGGATATACAAATATAACCTGTTGATCTGGTTGGTATAGATATGTCCTTAAACAGAGTCGTTGATCTAATCTGTATCTAATTAGTATGGACATACAAATATAACCTGTTGATCTGGTTGGTATAGATATGTCCTTAACCAGAGTATATAGACATTACTTTATACCGGGTTCAAATTAAGGTTACTTATGGCCTGAATATCATAAACATTTTGTCATAAGCAGCCATTTTGTCAAGGGCTGCTATTTTGCAATGCATTAGATCACATTTATTCCATATCCCAGACTCAATTGTCAGAAGAACTTGACAGTAAGTAGACACACATAATCCAGTTACATATGTCAAATGGTAAAGATGATTAGGGTAAGTATCCATTACACAGGACACTACTATGTCTACACATAGGGATTAAAAGGTCGTTTTACATTCTATTAGTAAAGAATAAAAACAAATACTGACCAAAGGAATACGATCTAAGGTGAGCATTAGTGTTTATTTTATTTCCACTGGGCCTCTACTTATTATACTCTGGGGTCTTGGGTGACCCCAGAGTATAATTATAGAACCAGCTTTAGGAGGTGGGGGCCATTGTGGGGCATATAATACTGTGTGAGGGCCACTGTGGAGCATATAATACTGTGTAGGGGCCATCCAGGGTCAAGATCGCCCCCCCATCACCCTTCGGACCCCCTGCGATAAGATAGCAGGATCTGAGGGTTCGCCATGGAAGCCATGAGGCCGGGCCACGGCCTCCTGACTGCCTATACGCAGTTCCCATAGCAACTAATGTGCAATGTTCTGTAATACTATATATTGCAGGACACTGCACTGGGGATCTGAGATCCCAGCTTCAAGTCCCTTTGTGGGACATGTAAAAAAACAACCCACACACAGTTTACAATACACAATAATAAACAAACAATAAAAAGTTAAAAAAGACCCCCGCCTTTATATTTAAAAAATATATAATGTAAACAAAAATAAATATACCAACAAACATGTTCAGTATCCCCATGTGCTTATAAGTCCCCACTATCCAAAAATAGCATTATTTATCCCGTATGGGGAACACTGTAAAAAAAAAAAATATATATATATAGTAAGAGTGTGAACCTAGAGGGTGCTGGTGAGCAACCCAAAACCAGGGTTGAAAAGGTCCTCAACCACACCCATAGGTGGGGCCCAACTCCAGAGGGAGTGTACGCAGCAGGAGAGCTGCTGGAGACCTGCAGGGAGCAGGTAGATGGTGGAACCAGTTGGAGACAGACAAGGAGGTCTGTCCCAAGAGGACTGGATTCCAAAGCGGACTTGGTTGAGCTAAGTGTGAGCCAGACTGCTGAGGAGAAGCCTCAGTAAAGCTTCTTGCCCCCAGAGGTTAGTCAGGGCTCAACTAGTGAGGTAGTGCCCTGTGTGTGGGCTAGGCTGTTTTTTTGTTTTGTTCCTGTTTGTATAAACAGCTGAATAAAGCCATTTATTTTGGATTACCACTGCCTGATATGCTGCTTGTTTGGCATCCAGTACCACCAACACCTCTGTGGAGTCCAGGAGGCTACCGCCTTTGAGGCTGAATTCCCCCCAATTGTCACTATATATATATATATATATATATATATATATATATATAATATATATATTATATACACCGCAATGCGCAAATTAACGTATTCTGGTCACTTTGCTTTCCCCAAAAAATAACAATAAAAAGTGATCAAAAAGTCATACATACCAAACATTGGTACCAATAGAAAGTACAACTTGTCCCGCAAATAAAGAGCCCTGATATATCTTCGTCAATATAACAGTAAAAAAAGTTATAGGCATCAGAATGACGTTTTATTTGTAAAAGCGGTAAAATGTAACAACCAATATAAATATGGTATTGCCGTAATCGTAATGACCTGCCAGACAAAGCTGCCATGTCATTTTTAATACAGAGTGAATGCTATAAAAACATAATGCAAAAATTATGATAGAATTGTGTTATTTTGTACCCCCAAAAAGTAAATAAAAGCTAATCATAACATTATATGTACCCCAAAATGGTGGCAAATGAAAGTACAACTTGTCATGCAAAGAATAAGCCCTCACATAGCTATGTCGACAGAAAATTTTAAAAAAGTTATAAATTTTGGAAGACAGGGAGGGAAAATATGAAAAAATTCACCGAGCATTAATGTACAAACTACCCTGTGTCCTTAAGGGGTTCAATTAAAAAATGGAGACATTAACATCAGTCAGTATCTGTTATGATAGGTGTCCGTTTTTTTTTCTTTCAACAGAACCCATGATAGACTTCCTACAGTAGTGTGAACCTGCCCAGACGTACCTTGGGTGTAACAACAAAGGAATATATATCATCACTGGGGCAATAAGCCTGGGCACCTTCTGGCTTTTATGACCAAACCCTTTATTTAGTTGGAAAATACAGAGGTACCGCACTTCTCCTTTATGAGGTGTGGTGTAACATGGTAGGATTTTCCAATCCAGTTTCATGTGTAGTAATACCACACTACTCACTTCTTTTATATAGTGGAAAAGTTTTTATTGTTACAAAAATAAAAATACAAGATCGTCCACCAATGTGTAAATAAATTATCCACAATACATACTGTATATTAGGATTCAGATGCAAGGCCACATTAATAGGGTAGAAAAGTACAAATCTTCAGAAGAGCAGTAGAAGAATTGGGCTGACAACTGCGAGCAGTAGAAAATGCTACCTAAACGTAACACACCTCCGTGAGCCAAGACCGGCCTCAGATGACTTCACCAGAGCTCCTCCCAAGAAGAGATGGACTTTCGCTGAATCTGAAGACTGGAGTTTTCACCTAAACAGATGAGTACACTCATGGCCAAAAGTTTTGAGAATGATACAAATATTAATTTTTACAAAGTCTACTGCTTCAGTTTTTCTAATGGCAATTTGCATATACTCCAGAATGTTATAAAGAGTGATCAGCTTAACAGCAATTACTTGCAAAGTCAATATTTGCCTAGAAAATGAACTTTATCCCCCAAAACACATTTCAACATCATTGCAGCCCTGCCTTAAAAGGACCACCTAACATCGTTTCAGTGATTGCTCCATTAACACAGGTGTGGGTGTTGATGAGGACAGGGCTGGAGATCAATCTGTCATGATTAAGTAAGAATGACACCACTGGACACTTTAAAAGGAGGCTGGTGCTTGCCATCATTGTTTCTCTTCTGTTAACCATGGTTATCTCTAAAGAAACACGTGTAGTCATCATTGCACTACACAAAAATGGCCTAACTGGGAAGAGTATTGCAGCTAGAAAGATTGCACCTCAGTCAACAATCTATCGCATCATCAAGAACTTCAAGGAGAGAGGTTCCATTGGTGCCAAAAAGGCTCCAGGGCGCCCAAGAAAGACCAGCAAGCGGCAGGACCGTCTCTTAAAAGTGTTTCAGCTGCGGGATCGGGCTACCAGCAGTGCAGAGCTTGCTGAGGAATGGCAGCAGGCAGGTGTGAGTGCATCTGCACGCACTGTGAGGCGGAGACTCTTGGAGCAAGGCCTGGTCTCAAGGAGGGCAGCAAAGAAGCCACTTCTCTCCAGAAAAAACATCAGGGACAGACTGATATTCTGCAAAAGGTACAGGGAGTGGACTGCTGAGGACTGGGGTAAAGTCATTTTCTCTGATGAATCCCCTTTTCGATTGTTTGGAACATCTGGAAAACAGCTTATTCGGAGAAGAAGAGGTGAGCGCTACCACCAGTCTTGTCTCATGCCAACTGTAAAGCATCCTGAAACCATTCATGTGGGGGGTTGCTTCTCAGCCAAGGGAATCGGCTCTCTCACAGTCTTGCCTAAAAACACAGCCATGAATAAAGAATGGTACCAGAATGTCCTCCAAGAGCAACTTCTCCCAACCGTCCAAGAGCAGTTTGGCGCTCAACAATGCCTTTTCCAGCATGATGGAGCACCTTGCCATAAAGCAAAGGTGATAACTAAATGGCTCAGGGAACAAAACATAGAGATTTTGGGTCCATGGCCTGGAACTTGTGGTCAATCATCAAGAGACGGGTGGACAAACAAAAACCAACAAATTCAGACAAAATTAAAGCATTGATTCTGCAAGAATGAACTGCTATCAGTCAGGATTTGGTCCAGAAGTTGATTGAGAGCATGCCAGGGAGAATTGCAGAGGTCCTGAAGAAGAAGGGTCAACACTGCAAATATTGACTTGCTGCATTAACTCATTCTAACTGTCAATATAAGCGTCTGTTACTCATAATATGAATGCAATTCTATTTCTGTATGTGATTAAAAACATCTGACAAACACACATAAAAACCAGAGGGCAGCAGATCATGTGAAAATATAATATTTGTGTCATTCTCAAAACTTTTGGCCATGACTGTATACTACAAATAAGTGCACTGCAGCAGAAACCAAACACCAAATCTCCACACTAGTCACAGGGACAGACATCACAGAATGGTCGTTATATAACGGGTTAGCAGCTAAAGAGGGCAACGAGAAACCAAATCGTGAGACGAGGACAGGTCCGGAAAACAAGCCAATAGTCAAATCCAATCAGGAACACCACAACAAAATCACTAGACAAAGAGGTATCAAAGAACGCAGCCAAAGGTCAGTATTAGAGCAGTCAAACCAATGTCAGGAGCCAAGCAGGAAGTTGAAAACTAATTAGCTGGCAAAGCTGGATGATAAGGGAGTGGTTTATAAAGGCCTGCTCATGAAGCTTCGCTATGTTGTCATGGCAACCTTAAAGCAGCAACAATATATGTACATTCCTGACAACATATTTGTACAGAATATAGAGGCAACATTTCGGTTGCCGAGGCAACCTTTTACAAGCTCAATCTGCTACATGGATAAAGCATGTGTGGAGGTGGAGACACGTTCATAGGGGTGCAAGCACCTTCCTGCAGAGAGTCAATGTGGTTTGCATTTGTGAGTCTCTTCAAAACTCAGTGGCACATTATCCTTATAGTCTGTAGTTCCCAAAACTGCCTTTTCCATTGTTGTGTCGGAGGTTAGCATTCATAAACCCCTCTTTATGAATCTGAGCCTTCATGTGGTGATGGAGAGGGTGGTGGAGGGTATTGGTAGACTGCTATATTTAGTATGTCTGCTTGTAGAAGCAACTTTTAGCATGGGTGTATTCAACAGGATGAAGGCAAAATCTCTCTTGGTACTCAAACTTATTTTAATATAGTACTGGCAGTTTGCTGTGGGGCTAACACTAAGGGTTGTGGTGAACTGAGTCATGGGTAGCTGCCTAAGGTCCAGATGGCTTTCTAGAAACCGGAATCAGACGCTGGACAATATAGCTGCTTTCTTTCTGTGGTGCTGTGTGGTCCGAGTGGTGTAGGTGCTTAAGTGAATCCCTCAAGTGGAAATCCAGTATGGATAAGACCGGGAGTCTCAACACGTGGAGCTCCCTGAGGAAGATGGCAGTGACTTCTGTAGTATGTAGGAACAGGCAGCACATGTTTTTTGGTGCTTGTTGGTGTTGCTTTTAGTATAGAGCACTTGTGCTGCATGCATGTTGGCCACACTTTCAGCCGGAGCGTATTCCTATGCTAGTCCACATCTCAGTGACATCACTGTAAACAGTATGGGGTTTAGCAAGGGCCAGAGATCATGTGCTGCTTGGTCCTGCACATTACAGGAATCCCTCCTTTCTTTCTCAGGGAGCTTCAAAAGTTGGTATTCCAGGTCTTATCCACATAAGCTCTCCAATTGAGGGGTTCACTTTGGCACTGAGGATGCTGGCAGACTAGATGTATCTGTACTTACCATTGCTGTTGCCTACCTTCCCCCACCCTCAAACCCACTTTTAACCCACTAATAAAGACAACACAAAGGGGGTTCGATTAATTGGCCACAGCAGCCGTTATTAAATACAATACAAACATATATGTAAATAACTGCATTATAAAAACAACCCAAACATAAATAACAAAAATAACATATCTATCCATAAATAAATAATTAAATAAACTGATAAACATATAACCCCAAATAACAAAAATAACCCAACTTTTGTGAGCTAAAATGCCACCTTGGGGGGAGGTCCTTGGAGCTACATAAATCTGGCTGCCAAACTGTCCACCACACTGATTACCCCCAGCAGTTTAACACATACAGTATAAACCACTCCCCGGGACACCACCCAGCCGGAGTCCAAAAACCAGCCAGACCCAAACTGTAGTTAATCAATGAGGAAACTGACCACACCGTTTCCCCACTCCCAGAACTTCAACCAACTCCAAGGACCCGCCACCTTGATCATAATTTTACCCCCGCCCCACCAAAGCGAAGGCACGCTCAATACCACCCTGAGGCCCAGAGATCAATCCCAACGTCGTTTAGGTGGACCCCATCAGTCAACCAGAAACCCCCTTGTAGGTCCCTCCAACTCATGACGCCGGAGACAATCCCCTCTGTTTCGCACCACAAAGGCACTTACTGCCCTGTTCACTTTGGACCATGCCATATTAATACTAGGGACCAACCTGGCCCCCCTCCAAGCTAACCGAGAGACTATAGCCGACCACATCACCACAATTGAAGGGTACTCTATCCACAACTAAAGCAGATCATATTTAATGTCCCTCACCAACTCTCTAAAGGGGCGGGCCCCTAAATTATTGCCCTCCAGATGAAGCACAAGCATGTCAGGAGGGCGATGTAACCGAACATACCTGCTAAATTCCTGCAGCATGCGCCCCCACAACATGCCGCGGAAACCCAACCACCTCACCATGGCTTTCATCCTGCATCCTGGAGAAGCCCAACCGCGGTGAGGAACCTACAAAACAGAAAAAACAACCAGGGAAGAACGCCGATAAAAACAGACACACAGAACCCCACTGATAACCCCGGAAAAGTACCACCCTTAACCCCGCCCCCCACCGACCGAGAAAAAAACCCAATTCACAACAGATGAGGGCGGACATAAGAAATGAAACGACGTGACTCCCACCTTCCAATACACCACATGACCTCCGGCCCCAAACCCAAAACCGCCGCCTCTGTAGCTGCTCCAATCCTAAATGAATGGGGGGCAAAAACCGACGGTCAAGCCCCAACAATAGACAACCACAGAAGACCCAGATGAATTGGTATTGGGAAAAAAGGAGCTGTCCTGATGACACAGCACCAGTCCAGGATGACACTTACGAACCACCTGAAAATCCTCAAAACACCACACAAGACACATGGCGGACCCTGCAACCCTCCTAAGATGGACCCGTCTGTCTCTACCCAGCTGATCCATCTTGGACCGCCTGACAACAAACTCCATCCCTGACTCCCTGGCCAACACATCCTGAAAGAAAACACCCTCCGCCTTGGACTTACAAGGAGAGACCAGTTCTCCCACCTGGAGCCTCCCAAAAAATGCCCAAGAAAAACCAAACAAAAAAGGGCTACTTCAAACTGGTAAGAACACACCTCACTCAATGCAACTCCCAGTCGTTCCAACAGTTGGAAAGACACAGGTCTGCTCCTGTCCTAGTGAGACCGCCCCCTCCTAAATCCCCGCAGGGCCTGAACAACCAAAAATTCCTTTGTCACATCACGCAACCCCTTAAACTTAAAACCAAAGGCTAAACCCATCACCAATCGCCCCATTCTAGACACAGACCAACCCACCAATGACCTTCGCTCCACGAGTAACCAAACTGCCATACGCCTGTCTTCATCAGAACGAACCCCCCAACTTCTCCGAAACCAACTCAAATTCCTGCTATGCTGCCTCATAAGCCGCCCTCGACCAGCCAAAGAGGACTGAATCAGCTCACCCGCCACTGCATGACCACATCCCACAGGTGTTCTGGGCACGGGATACTGGTGACATCCGTGTGCGGGGCTAACCGCCAAAACCACTCCCAATGAAAATGAGACAGAGAATCGGCATTCACATTAGTGACTCCAGGAACATGAATCGCCACCACCCACGCATTAAGGGACAAGCAGCGCAAAACCAAATGCCGCAACAGACAAACGACTGGTGGAGAGGACATGGCCAGCAAGTTAATAGCCATCACGACCGACTATCACAGTGGAAGCGCACTTTACTCTCCTGAAACCGCTCCCCCCAGATCTCTAGCACCACCACTATGGGAAACAGCTCCAAAAGACATAAGTTACGGACCAACCCCTGTTCTACCCAGTCCGCCAGCCATTGCGCTCCACACCATTGCCCTCCGCAAAACATCCCAAAACCCACCATCCCCTACGCATCTGTGTAAAGTTCCCAATCAAAAACATCAGCCACAGGAGACATAAGCAAGGACCGGCCGTTGTATTGACCCAAAAAATTGGCCCACGCCAATTGGTCCAAGTCATCCCTGTGTTCCATAGTCAACCGGATGAAATGCCGAGGCGATGACATCCCCGCTGTCAAACCCGCCAAGCGCCTGCAAAACACTCGACCCATGGGCATAATTCTGCAGGCGAAGTTGAGTTTCCCCAACAACGACTGCAAATGAAATACGCCCCGTCCTAATAACAGCCCAAAAAGAGCCGAAGGAACCGGGAGAAGGCGAAACGCCAACTCAACATCTGTCTTAGCTAGTAACGTGCCCCAATTGTACTTTTGACCCACGCGACCACTGCATTGAAGGAAGTGTAAACCACCGAACTCAACTCAGGATCGATGCCATCATTAACCGATCCCCTTTGGGGTGTGATGTATGAACCAAAATTTTTGCGGCACTTTTTTTGGGACCACACCCAACGGGGAAACTACTAAATCTGCAACTGGCGGTGAAGGAAAAGGACCCGCCATGTGCCCCAGGGTAACATCCTTAGCCAAGTTTTACGACACCACAACCGGGTGTTGGTAGGTAGACGCCAAATTTTTTGTGGACAAGGAGGCACCCTGCAACGCCGACGGAATCCTAAAACCCACAGCGAACCCCTCATACAGCAGGTGAGCCACAGCCCGATCAGGATACCGATTTAGGTACGGTACCATCTCGTGCAGAATCACAGGCATCCACCCCATTGCCACCTGAACTTCCTGCCTGCTTCCCCTTAACCCTCCTGAAGTACAGCGCAGGAGTGTTTAAACTTACACGAGACACCGAATTTGCACTGACCTTTGTTGAACTGCCAGCAAAGGCCTGCTTTACCCACTGACCAGATACGAATTGACCCGATTGGCCACAACCCGATATCATTTTGGTCCCACCTGATAGACGGGCAGACCACTCTACGCTCCCTAAACTGCTCGTCATAGCTCAGCCATGTTTGTCCCCCATATACCCTGTATGCCTCGCCAATGGCGTCTAAATAACAGAAAAGGCCCGAACAGTGGTCAGGGGTCTTTTCGCCTATAACGCTTGCTAAAATGGCAAACGCCTGCAGCCAGTTGGTAAACGTTTGCAGTATCAAGCACCAGCACCTCTTCCTTCTTTTTTGTCTCATCCCTCTTCCCCTTTTCGAGATTAAACTTTTCCAGTGGCAGCAAGGAACAAATTTCAACATATTCATCACGCCAAATCTTTTCCTTCATTTCCTTTTTTAAATGCGCCCCTAGAGGTCCCTCAAAACATACATAAAGACATACACCTCCCCTCTGGCTCTATCATTCGACTTTATCCCATCCTCCTCTTTCTCCGTCTGTACCGACACTGCAACACACACCTCCTTGCGCACCAAACTATCCGAAGACAACCGAATATAACCGGGAGAGGAGCCAAACTCCCTGCCCACGCTGAAAATGGGGAACCTTCCACTGATTCCCCCCACCTGACAGCGCCAAGATGTCCCTAAGCCCGCCTAAAAGTAAGTGCAACTCTTCACCTAAAACCCATGCCGACTCCCCCGCCCTCCAAACTATCACTAACCGCCCCACCTGAGCCCATATCCAACGACTGGGATCTAAAAACTGCCGACACAGAAGAAGACATGGACAAACACTCACCAGGTTGCGCAGAAGCTGTGATCCCGCCAGCCGCAGATCCCAAATCCAAACGCCGGGGAGAATCCAGGAGGTCATCACCGTTCGACTCATGGAAGTCGCCACTGGCTAATGCCGCCCCAGAACAGCCAGAACACGCTGACCAACCCTGCCTGGAAGCCATCAGTAGAAGAGAAGAGGTTCGGTCATCTGACCCCCCCCCCCCCACCGGAACATCGCCAGTAGGGGTCACCGTTACCATGGGAGATGGAAGGGGAGACGATACAGGGGGGAGGGGCAGCTGTCGAGGGTGCTTCCCGGACCAGGGGGCACTGCCCTGGGCTGCTGGGCACACCCTCCGGCCCAGAGGGTCCCCAGAGTGGTTCCTCAGCCAGCGTCGTCCAAATTTTCTGTAAAATGACATGAATTTGCTTTCTGTTCTAGACTTCTGCTTGCTTCAGGATTGAAGAACTTGTGATATGGATACCCGGATGCACCTTAATTTCATGTGTCAACTGGAAAGATTTATTAGTTCTACGAAATGTTTCAGATTTGTCTTTTGCTGTAAAGGGTTTCCCATGAGCATAACTAGATACAAATTCTGCATAGTTCAAGATTTTTGAACCATCTTCGTGGTGACAGTGTGTTTTTTTGATTTGCCAATGAAAACAAGGACTTTTAATGGTCTGGGATTTGATAACCCCAGCTCTGACTTCCTCATATCAGGCAGGGACACGGCACAGGAAGGTAATGGCCACAATAAGTAAGTCATGGCTGGTTTTCTGGCAGATCATAGAAAGTTCTTGCATATTTCCCATTGTCTTGTAATGGTTGTCTCCAAATGGTAATCTCTTTCGTTTTCTTTTGCCACACTTGGAAAGTACAATAGTGGGAGTCCTATATGAGTCTCTCTCAGTAGGTGGTCAAAGTTTGGCAACCACCGTTTTAGAGTATTACAAGTCTTCCTATTTGTGTCATTTAACAGTTGGGGTTCATATGCTGCTGGCCCCTGCAGAGGATGATGCCGTCTGCTTCCAGTTCCATAAATTGCTCCCAATGACCCAGATGTTACTCCACCATATTTTACAGTCCATCCCATTGTGGAAAAAACTAAGCAGCATGTTAATGTTATCTGCAGAAATGCAATGCAATGCAGTCAAAGCAACCTGAGTCACATGACCATGACTTTTTCTTTACGTCCATTCATTTTATGGACTGATGCACCCAATAAAGAGTCTGAAGGGTCAATTTGGATTATTCATTTTCCCTGACAGGTGAACCTGAGCTGCCCCTCCTTGAACACTTGCCATCTGCCACAAACATTTGGACTACTACTTATACTGGGGCCCCTCTGAGTGGTTGCGACCTGATAGTATCCCCATAGTTGATTCCAGGTCTCTACTAATGACTCAACACATACAAACAAAATATCTGGTCCTGTTCCAAGTAAAATAACCCATTCCTGAAGTGGTAAAAGGGGATGTACCCAATATACTCTTCCATAGATTTCTGCTTGCTTCCAGTTGATGATCAGTCCTTGGTCATGTAATGACACAGATGTACAGCTTGTCATATCATAGTAAACAAAACAGTCTTGTAAGGAGCCGTGTACCTGTGTCCATCACATGACCATGGACCAATTTATATTAGTTGCATTTAGCCCTTATTTTTGGTTTGTAGACACTAGCAATATTACAACATACAGGAAGAATAACACAACTTTATGGGATATCCACTCGATGTCAATATGGCCACATGGCTATATGGTCCAGCAGCCATGGCCACACAATATTAATGTACATTTTGTGAAAGACATATACAATTAGGATTAGAAGGAAAATGTAGGAAAGCAGAGCATGAAGTCTGAATCTGTACCAACCACTTAGGATGATGGCTGTTTCGCCAACTGCTTCGTCTGGGGGATGGCAAACCCAGGGGTGAACCCAGCCTCTGAGGTGAACTATAGAAAGGTGCCCCACCCAAAAAAAAAATAATACCCACCCAGATATATTTGGTTGCATGATGGGGCCCCCCTAATAAGCACATGCCCCCCATTGGCAGATCAAAAAAAAATCCCCTTATTTGGCCCCCCACATCGTATAACTTTTTTTTTGTCCCTCATACAGTATCTGACCCCCTATATTCTCCCCACCCCTACAGAGATTACCAATCGATAAGTTTTACTTACCTGTCCACGCTCCTGTCCTGACCGTCCTCTGCTGCCGACTCCAGGGTGATTGCATTGTAGCCGCTTACGTCACAACGCTGGGACGCTATGTACAGCATCCCTGTGTTCTTCAGCATCGTGAAGTAAGTGTAACAATGGCAACGGAGGGCGGCCTGGACAGGTGAGTAAACGTTATCTGCAGCTGCAGATGCTCAGAGGTCCCTTCTGGCCAACCTCAATCCTCTCCTGCCTACACTTTTAAGCCAGACAAGGACAGGTTCTACCTCTCGTGTTTTTCAAAGCAGCCTGTCTTGGGCTGGTTTAGGTTAAATAAATTGTCAAAATGCTGCCCCCCTGGGTTGCCCCTAGAGATGAGCAAATCAAAGCTGACGAAGTGGAACTCAATCCGAATTTCAGGAAATCTTTGATTAGCCTCGATTCCGGATTAACTCACTCTTCGATGCACCGAATCGCATTTTTTTATAAAATGGCCGCTGCACAGGGGCGTAAATATCGGGGTAGCAGCGGTAGCGTCTGCCACAGGGCCCGGGACATTATGGGGCTCGGGACCCGGAGCCCTGTGGCAGCCGCTACCGCAAACCCCACAAACACTGCTATCGTTATACTCGGGCGTCTTTTGAGACTCCCGAGTATAACGATCGGGGGCCCAGGGGAGGTGAGGGAACATAAAATACACTGTAACTCACCTCACCTACGCTCCTCAGGCTTCAGGCCTGTTTGGTGACGTCCCAGACGTCAGCAGACGTCATTATGCGTCGCAACGCTGGCCTCATTCACACAAGATCTGGTCCAACATTAAAGATGGCCGAAGTAGCACACGGGAGTGCATCGGAGCCAGGGAGAGGTAAGTAGCATTGTTTTTTATGTTTGTATCCTCCCCTGGGTCTCTGATCATTATACTCTGGGGTCTGAAAAGATCCCGGTGTATACTAATAGTTCATGGGTGGTCCACAATGGGACATAATACTGTGTGCAGGGGCCACTATGGGGCATACTACTGTGTGTAGGGGCCACTATGGGGCATACTACTTGTGGGCAGGGGCCACTATGGGGCATACTACTGTGTGTAGGGGCCACTATGGGGCATACTACTTGTGTGCAGGGGCCATTATGAGGCATACTACTGTGTGCAGGGGCCACTATGGGGCATAATTCTGTGTGCAGGGGACACTATGGGGCATAATACTGTGTGCAGGGGCCACTATTGCGCATAATACTGTGTGCTGCGGCCACTATGGGGCATAATACTGTGTGTAGTGGCCACTATGGGGCATAATACTGAGCGCAGGGGCCACTGTGGCGCATAATAGTGTGCGCAGGAATGCAGTTTGTGTGGGGGGGGGGTTGGGGGGCGGTAGCTCGGGGGGGCCCATGTCAAATGTTCGCCTTGGGGCCCAGCCATTCCTAGTTACACCACTGCCGCTGCACATGTTAGGTCAAGGGACAAGGGACTCTGGGAACACAGGATCACCCACAATGCCATGCGTGTAGCTACTCAGCAGCCAGCCAGCCCTGTGATGTCACAGCCCTTTAAATACCCTCTGCCATTTTAGGTTCAGTCATTTCACATTGTACTTAGTGCAAGGAGAGAAGTCAGCAGGCGCTAGGGAAAGTGGTAGAAAACACTTCAAAACTGATTGTTTGCTTAATAGAAGTTCAGGGAAAGAGCATTAGAAATGTAGGGAAAGGATAGGGAGGAATTTAAACAAGAGTATTGAAGCAGAATAGGGTTCATTTGGGGTATTTAAGCCTGGGTAATAGCAACAATCGTACTACACATTGCTGCACTGACTTCCATTATACTGTTGCTCATTGCGGGTTTGCAATAGATCATACCTGTGTGTTCAAGGTAGAACATTACAAGCCTTTTTTGCCGTGCATTAGTGGCCAAAAAAAAAAAAGAATTCTTATCCAGTAATCTCCGCAGTAACTGTTATAACGCCTTTTAAAGGCGTTTATTAATGGGGAAACAAATAAGGGGCTTATTCGCCATTGTCTTGAGGGTAGAAAATTACAAACCTTTTTGCCGTTCAGTAGTGGCAAAAAAAAAAAAAAAAAAAAAAAAGAATTCTTATCCATTAATCTCCGCAGTAATCTGTAATAACGTCTTTTCTGGGGAAAATAATAAGGGGCTTATTAGCCATTGTCTTGAAAGTAGAAAGTTACAGGCCTTATTGCCCTGTATTATTTTCCTTTTTATTTACTTATTTGATGTAACAGTATGTCAGACAGAGAAGCGACAGGCACAGGTCGCAATTGGGAGCCGGGTGACGAAGGGGCTACATCATCATCGGGAGAGGAGGGTGGCAGCTTGCGCATGAGGCAGCGGCGGAGTCAGCAGGGTGGAAGCAGTGGGAGGTCGGGAGCCAAACGTGCCCGGGGTAGACCACCCGCTTCGCCGGAAGCCTACCTGCCCGGAAAGCAGTGGTGCAGGGGTTCACAGAGACAGTGGCGGTAGCAGTCAGTTAGTACGGAGTGTTGGGGGTAAAATCACCTACTCGGCGCTGTGGCAGCTTCTTGTTAAGCTGCCAGGGGAGTTGAACATGGCCATATGTGGAATCTGTGGGCAGAAAGTGAAGCGTGGCCAGGGTGTTGGACCGACTGTATGAACAGAGAAAGGCCATAAACGATTTCTTGATGATCCAAGTGGACAGAGATACTCCCCTGTGTAAATTCGATGTTAGCCAGTGGCAGCTCATGCTTGACACCTGCCATTTGCTCGTGCCCTTTGAGGAGGCATCTTTATTCGCCAGGACTACGGGATGAACAACGTCATTCCACTGATTCATATCCTGGAAAAGATGCTGTTAAATCTGCTTAGTCAGGGGACTGGAGACATGGTGTCTACATCTCACGGCCACATGAGCCTTGTGGGGGCTGAACTGGATGAGGAAGAGGACGACACTGGAGCACAAGCAATGTGTAGCGAAATGGGTGGTTTTTCTACACAAGTGACAGGAGAGGTGGAGCAGGAGCAGCCGGAAGAGCAAGAGGGAGATGAGGAAGACGAGGCAAATGACCCAGACACACCGTGGCAGTATGCAGTGGAGATGGATGCCACTCTGTGGCCTCCTCATGCTGCTTCCAACTTCACATTATGTCGCCTTGCCACTCTGTAGCCTCCTCATGCTGCTGCCACTGGGTCACTGTATGGCCTCCTCATGCTGCTGCCACTGGGTCACTGTATGGCCTCCTCATGCTGCTGCCAATGGGTCACTGTATGGCCTCTTCATGCTGCTTCCAACTCCACATTATGTCGTCTTGTCACTCTGTGGCCTCCTCATGCTGCTGCCAATTCCATGTTATGTCGCCTTGCCACTCTGTGGCCTCCTCATGATGCTGCCACTGGATCACTGTATGGCCTCCTTATGCTGCTGCCACTGGGTCACTGTATGGCCTCCTCCTGCTGCTGCCAACTTCACATTATGTCAACTTGCCACTCTGTGGCCTCCTCATGCTGCTGCCAACTCCACGTTATGTTGCCTTGCCACTCTGTGGCCTCCTCATTCTGCTGCCACTGGCTCACTGAATGGCCTCCTCATGCTGTTGCCACTGGGTCACTGAATGGCCTCCTCATGCTGCTGTCAACTCCACATTATGTCACCTTGACATTCTATGTCCTCATGCTGCTTCCACTGGGTCACTGTATGGCCTCCTCATGCTGCTGCCACTGGGTCACTGTATGGCCTCCTCATGCTGCTGCCACTGGGCCACTGTATGGCCTCCTCATGCTGTTGCCAACTCCACATTATGTCGCTGTCAGGAGCAGTGTCAGAGCCTCCGCGGCGGTCGTGCGGGACTTGCTGATCCGCTCCTGATATTAGCCGGGGAACAGAGTTTCTTCTGGGTAGGGGTGAATAGAGATTGCCGGCCCAGGTCTATTTAAAGAATACTTCCGCTCACATGGGGCATTTGCTATTCAGTAAACCTGGATGTTAGCTCTCTCCTGTCTCCTCGTGTGCCCTATTTGACCTCTCTATACCTTTCCCTGGCTCTTCGTTATCTCCTGACCTTGTACCTACAGCTCTCCTGTTGTGACCTCGGCTTGTTTCTAGACCCCAGCTCCCTGATCTCTGTTTTGGCTCCACTCTGCTCTCCTGTTAACGACCCGGCTTCCTTGACTACTCTTCTGGATTAACCCTCGGTACTGCGCTGACCTCACGATAATGAACTGGCTTGGACAACTACTCTCATCACTTTGCTGCCATCTCCTGGCTCCTGCCCACAGCAGCCTTCTACATCCTCAGCATCTCCACTTGATCCTTGGACAATTTCTGGTAATTGACTTCGGTGTCTGGGTGTGCTGAGACTTGTGGTGCGTCGTGTGTCCTGCGCACTGCAGCTGATATCCCCCTTTTTTCGGCTCTGGTGAAGACCTCTGTGGATCTGGAGCGGTGTGGATGGAGGACGACGGACGTTCGGCGCTGCTTATGCCATTTGATTCAGTCTGTCTGGTGCTGGGATTCACTGAATACCTAAGTACTGCATCTAAACCCCTAACAGTCACCTTGCCACTCTATCCTCCTCATGCTGCTGTCAACTCCACATTATGTCGCCTTGCCACTGTGTAGAAATCTACATGGAATCAGCAGATGACGGTGTAAAAGGAGTGCGCTCTTTCACGCTACAGTAGGATGTTGGGCCTCTGCATAGTTCTTTATACCTGGCACTAACATGGACCTGTAAGGCCTTTGCCTTCTTTGCCTAACTTGAGTTAGTTGGTCAGTTTTGGCACCGTAAGTGAAGTGTGTAGTGGTTCTAAGAGCGACGCCTGTCATGTGCGCGTCATACTGACTCACAGTATTGTTTCACTACCACAGCAGACTCCCTATGCGTGTTACTGCAAGGCACAGTGTTCTACACCACTATACAGGCTCTCTGAAACCAGGAAATAGCTGTTTTTTTAACACTATTCGCTGCAAATTAATTTGGATCGAAGTGAATCTTTTTGGAAACTTCGGAGAATCGGTCGAATCGAATTTTTGAAAAATTCGCTCATCTCTAGTTGCCACGGATAGCGCCGCCTGAGCCGGCCGTCTTACTTCGCCTCATTGTAGGTGCACCCCTGGTTTTAGGTAGTGAGCCAAAAAATACATAGGTTCTGTCCAGCTTCTATTGCTACACTACACTTACACTAACATGTGGGAGGAGTCGGGCGTGTCTTGTAGGGGTGGACCGGTTGTGCCTGGCTTTATAACTACACATGGGACGCCGGTCTGGTATTCATGCTAGCAAGTAAATGTGATAGGTATTAGAATGTCCACACTTCAGTTATGATGATGGACAACTGTTGCATCGTGCTAGTTACTAGTGTGGAGAACTCAGGCTAGATACTAAAGTATGTTTGAGACTCTGTTTCCTTGAAATCCCCTGACAAGTCCAGTCACACACTAAACAAAACTTGTAGGAAATATTTATCACAGAGCTAGTGTTTGGGACTGTCCTTCTTAGGACAGGAGCTAGTTCTGGGGTTCCAGGGAGAGCATCAATTCTGCAGGGTGATGCTAGGTTCACACTAGCGCAGGCTCTCCACTGTTCTGGTCCGTTGGAGGATCAGAATAACAGAGAAGCGGACCACTAAAATAGCAGTAAGACAGGAGTCCAAAGGGCCCCATTGACTATAGAGGGGTCCACCATTTTAAAATAAACTGGAGGAGGAAAATGTCCAGCACAGATGTGAACTTGGCCATTCCTTCCTGTGTAATCTCAGGCTAAGAAAAACAAAAGTAAAACATAATTTTTCTGTCATTCCCAGGCATTGGCGCAGCACTGCTGTACCCACCCTGGTTGAGTTCCTACAGGAGCTTCTCCTTATCAGAAGAATGGAGGCCCTGGTGGTGGAGGACTCGCCTGATCCTCCCAAATTCGAGTGCCTCTGGTGGCATTTCAGGAGACTTTGGAGTTCTCTTCCTTCTTTGCCTGAGTGGAGTCGACTTGTTCTTCTTTTCTTTCTAGAGACCGGTTGCTCCATTCTGCTAACCCCCTCCCTTCCCCTCATGTGTGTCCATCCCCATCCTTGTTTTACTCATTGTCTTGTCTGTTTTCATGTGTTCTGTGGTTTTCCATTGTTTTTTCCTCCCTAAGCGTTCGTATTGTCCTTTTCGTAAGCAGAGGGCGCTGTGATGCCCCCCAGTTGGACTTTTTAATTTGCTCCATAGTTCTTCCCGCCATCACTCTGTTTATGCCTGCCTCTTCACTATTGCTACATTGTCTGTTTTTGCTCTCCTTACTATAGATGATAAGCACCTGCTAACCTAGTAATTTCTATGCTACTTATATTTGATTGGGTGGCCTGCGTGCACCTACAACCTTATTTGTTGTTTTTTCTTTGGGTTCTTGTTGTTCTTATTTGAAAAATCTTCAATAAAATCCGATTAAACATAAAACATAACTTTTATTGGTAAATAAAACAAAAGGATGATGCAGTGTAAGGCTAGGTACACATCTGCATTGGAATCTCCGTAGCAGACTCCTTCGCAGATTCTGCCTACAACTGGCGGAGAGAAAAGTCGTGCAGGGAGGAGATTCTCTTCATTCACATGACACTAAGTTACTTGCAATGCTATCCAAATTATTTCCAGAGATATCACTGGTTGAAAACACAGTCGGGATTGGGATTTTTATATCATATATATTATACAGCTGCATATAAATATTCTAATCCGGAATGTGTTTGTAACCAGTGATATCTCTGGAAATAATTTAGATAGTACGGCATAATCTAAAAGCAAGTTTGTATGTTTTATAATGTCCAAGATATAACTGTTTGAAGTGACCCTCCCCTACCCTCATTTTCTCTACATGTTACACAGCCCCGTACTCCTGTACACAGAAACTTTCAGTGAGATGCAAAAACAGCTCTCAATACAGAAACAAGGGAAAGAGTGAAAAATGCAGGATTTCACAGAAATTAACCAAAATTTGAAAATAAAGTATATTTAAGGGTCCAGGAGGCAGTCAGCTCCCTAGCCATGTTGCATTAGTTCTGGTTGGGGAGAGATGACTGTGGACCAGGGATAGGGAGATACTATGTCCACCAAATCTGGATCCTGTCTCAAAATGCCCCAGTATAATCATAGTGTATCAACAACCATTCTTGAGCCCTAATTAAACGTACCAATGAGGCAAATCAATTTGTTATGCTCCTCCCATACCCGGGGTATCAATAGTTACTTGCTTGAGCATCTCTCAAAACTGACGTAGCATAGGCCCTCTTTCTAAAATGGGACTCCAAAGCCTTAGACTGTACCTGGAACTCATGTGTCGTAGAGCAGTTTCTGCAAACCCACTTCAGGGGGAAATAGTGGTAGCTGTCTGACCTAAGAAAGCTGTTGGCAGCAGTCTATTTACAGAAAAGTGTGGCTGAAATCATCCCATCATGACCAATTGAGATAGACAAATCCAAAAAGGTAATTGTATGGATATCAATGATGGCTGTGAATTTTAGGTTCGGATTGTTCTGATTGAGAAATGGACATCCCATGTCTTACTCTGGCTCAGATATATAGATGATATCCAAATCTTGTGGACGGGCCCTACCGAGTTGTTCTGGGAGTTTAGTGAGGCTTTCAACATCTCAGTAAAGACAAATCGCTCCTCCCACCACCCTAGCAACAGGTTGGCAATGGTAGGTGCTGCCGGACTACCCATGGCAATACCCTACAGTTGATGGAAGAAGCACCTGTTGATTAAAAAGAAATTGTGTGTCAAGATGTACTCCAATAACTCTGCAGATAGTGTCTAATAGCTCCACACCCTTTTTCATGCAGGATGGAGCTATAAAGAGCCTCTACATCAAGGCTAGCCAAAGATGTCCCTGATGGTACATGGATGTCCACCAGATGTCTCAGGACATCCATCATGTCTCAGACAGGGCTACAACAAAAAGGTGCAGAATCTGATAAATATAAGTACTAGCCCCCTGGGTTATGCCATCAATGCCCAAAATGATTAGATACCGAAAGAGTAAAAAACTATACAGTAGTTAAGAATAAATATGACAGATAGCTAGCAATTTGCTGCTCACCTTTTAAGGTTGTGGTAAGTCCACAACCACTCTTTAAGCATGTAAGTTGGGATGAGTTTCCCAATGGACCTCTCAAAGCAGCTGGCGACCTCAGGAACGTAGTACCAAGTACATGTCAGGATATTCCAGAAGGTTGCAAAAGAAGTGAGGCGGTGGAGTGCTGGTCCAACTTGAAAGAATCTTTATTCCAGTTAGGTGTAACACACAACACGTTTCGGGTAGAACCCTTTCTCAGATACAGATCACTGACACCATCTTGAAGTGTTATACCAGCAGCACTTCACTTAGGAACATATATATCGCGCCACAGTCATTTCCCCAACATTGAGCAGACCCAGGGTGCACATCACACATGCACACTGGCTCTCTATTTCAACAGCTGATTGCCTCTGTGGTACATATCTCCGGACTCAGAGACGATCCTTCCTGTCTAACAGCCGATCTGCCATTAGGCTTCTGTTTTTTCCTTTCTATTTATTTAAATAATGCAGAGCCAGCAAGAGAACCAGATTAGCTCCCTGTTTAACAGCTTATCACTTTTGTGGTGCAAGGATACGCTACAGGGGTGACTTATCCCATTTAACATTATTCCAGTTACTTGAAATATTCTTATAGTTCACTCCCTATTTCTTCAAACACACTCTTTATTGCCCCTCTATTTCCACTGCAATATGTGTCCCCGTTTTTTTTTTAATTCTTGACCCCATGACTCCCCAAGGGGGCGTGGCTACCGTCCGTATTTTGGAAGTTTTTTTTCTGTTTATGTGTGTATATATATGTGTGATGTTCCTGTTATGTTATGATGCACACTTGAGAAAGGGTTCTACCCGAAACGCGTTGTGTGTTACACCGATCTGGAATAAAGATCCTTTCAAGTTGGACCAGTGTTCCACCCAGTGGTGAACCTAGCCTCTTTGCTGCCGAGGTGGACTATAGAAAGGCACCCCCCCCCCCAAAAAAAAATAAATAAAAAAATTGAGTTTCCATGCTATGCTTCACACGCTGTTATCATCACACAATATACACAATACACAAAGTTATAAAAGTTTTTAAGAATTCTTCTCACTGCATTACTTCAGTATCAAATCAACAACACGGCATTAACAATGACAATAACTTCACACATCTTCTACTTGGTGGATGGACGAGCCCACGTGGCCCCCATTCTCTATAATAGGAGCGCAGCAGATAGCAGAGTATTATACTTCGGCTATCTTTGGCACTCCCACTGAAGTGAATGAGAGCTACGTGGGTTCGTCCATCCACCAAGTGACACACCTATATTCAACCTGGCTGTGCTCAGGCTGAATTCCCCACCCAGTGGGGGAAAAAAACCAATTCTCAGGCTCAGTGGGGGACTCAGCAGACAGACCCCCATCAATCAGGTATTTATCCTCATTTAGGTGAATACAGGGCAGTAACATTTTGTGACTTACAGGAAACGTCTCTGACTAATCCTTCATTTCCTTTCTCTTCCCTTTGGACCGCCATGACCACTTCTTCCAGCTGTGACTTGTCTCTGTAAAGTTTGCAACACAGACATCTAAACTAATCAGTGGGGCTCAAAAACCCAGGACCCCTACTGATCATCTGTTTGAATGGTACCTGTGTAAGCGACATGACCGCTTCTCTGTTTACATAGTGTTATTCATCTCATAGCGGCCATGTAATGTAACTACAGCCTCATCCTATACACGTCCATGTGACAAGGCTGTAATTACATGACACAGTCACTATAAACAGACAGCGTATAATATAAACAGGCGCCATAGCCCCTGTTTATACCGCCCCATTTACACACACTATAATGTTCTACAGCAGCCCCTACACACAGTATTACAGCCCGTAGCAGCCCCTGAACACTGTATTATGCCTCGCAGCGGCCCCTGCACACGGTATTATGCTCCATAGTGGCCCCTGCACATGGTATTATGCTCCATAGTGGCCCCTGTACACGGTATTATGCCCCAGTGGCCACTGCACACGGTATTATGTTCCACAGCAACCCCTGCACACAGTATTATACTCCCTAGTGGACCCTGCACATGGTATTATGCCCCATATTAGCCCCTGTACACGGTATTTAGCTCCATAGTGGCCCCTGCACACAATATTATGCTCCATAGTGCTTCCTGCACACGGTATTATGCTCCATAGTGGCCCCTGCACTGGTATGCTCCATGGTGGCCCTTGCACAGGGTATTATGCTCCACAGTGGCCCCTATACATGGTATTATGCCCCATAGTGGCCCACCCATGAACTATTATTATACTCTGGGGTCTCTTCAGACCCCAGAGTATAATGATCAGAGACCCAGGGGAGGTGACAAACATAAAAACCAGTGTTAATTACCTATCCTGGACACCGGTGCACTCCCTGCAGCTTTTGGCCCTGTTTAATTGCGCACACACGTCACGTGATCAGGCCGGCGACACGACCTGATGACATCACCAGAGGGCCCAAGCCTGCTCGGAGTAACATCGGATCGCAGGAGAGGTAAGTAGCATTGGTTTTTATGTTTCCTCACATCCCCTGGGTCTCCGATTATTATACTCTGGGGTCTGAAAAACCCCCAGTGTATAATAATAGTAGTATTTTAGGACTGTGGCCTCACTTACTGATGCCCACGGCTGCTCACAGCGGCATCCACTTCGCCTTCTGCGTCCCATAGCAGAAGGGGAAGCGGAGGTGGCCATGAGCAGACACGGGGAAGGTTAATAAATAGGCCGTTACCTGCTGGGGATACTCCAGCAGGTTACTGCCTATTTATATACTGTATATAAAAAAAAAAAAATTTATCCTCACCTACCTGCGATGCCTTGATGGAGACGCCGCCTCCTCTTTTTGTCCACGACGTCTGCGTCTCAGCGTAGGAGGCGCGATGACGTCATTGTATCGCCGCCTGACCTTTTAAGGGGTTATACCCCTTATGCACCTGAGGCAACAGAAAGGTGCTTCCATTGAATCACGAATGTGAGAGTTTACATATACCCAAGTAGCTAAGGGATTATCAGACAGTTAACACACTTTTTTTTTTTTTTTTTGTCTGTTCGTCCGGACTTTATATGTTGTTTGTTTTAGACACTTTTTTGACTGCATCAGTAGAGACCTGTCAATTCATTTTGTTACTTTTGAAATAATATATAAACAGAGTCATTAGTAGAGGTTACCTCTCCTCTATACATTTTGGGGCTGCTCCCATATTGTTTCCTCTGGGTACTCCGGTTTCCTCCCACACTCCAAATTTAGATTCCCTTACGTCCAACAGCAGTAGCACAATATGGGGTATTTCTGCCCCTGTGTGCTGGTAGGACACGCAGAAATTTTAATTTACATAATTAATTAAGTGATACTCCCCTATAAGAGGCAAAGGAGACCTCCCCCCACTGTTTTTTTTTTTCTGTCCTGTGTGGTGGGACAGGTGGAGGGAGGCTCTTTGTCCTCCCATTTTTTCCTAAAAAGAATTTGGAGGGTTAACTACATTTTAGTAACTTTCTCCTCTTCTGCTGTTCATCTCTTTCCTTGGGAGCTTTTTACTCCTGAGGCTTCCTTGTTTTTCCCTGCTGCACTCTCTGTCAGTGGCCATTCTGAGCTGGGTGTGCCTGCCCTTGTTGGATCTCAGGTGAGATGTTTGCGGCTGGGCAGGTTGTGCTTGCAGTGTGTGTATGCTTCTAAGCCTTGGAGGCTGTGTTGCAGGGTTAATATATAACCATTAAGCAGCTCCTGGCCTGGCTGAGCTTCAGCAGAGCTTATGCTTCAGGTGTTTGTGCTCAGCTACAGCGTCTCAGACACAAGTTCCCTACACTGCCTTCTGATGCAGTTATGGTTCCATCCCAGACTGCCACAAAAACACACCGCACTTGCTATAGCAGTGGAATTAAAGCAAAGAGAAAGAGAAAGGTTAAAGCCAGGGAAAGTGAGGTTGTCACTTCAACTCCAGAACTTTCTTGTGAGTCCTGTTTTCCCAGGACCATTTTTTTCTGTTACACTTCTGCAGCCTACTTTCTGTACTGCTGGATTGCGCTACCGGACTAGTTTTAGGCCAATCTCTTTACCGCTGTAGCGGTATTAAAGACTCCATTGTTAAGGGTCTCTAAAACAGTTGTGTATATAAATTTTATGGGTGAGTATGGTTTTCTCCCTACCTATTTAAAGTTTCCTCCTGAGACAATCTCCTGATACTGTTCTGACTGATGCCCTCCTCTGCTTCCAGTGGCAGCGGCAACTCCAGGAGGGAAAGCTCCTCTAAACTGAAACATTTTGCTTATACAGAGTGCGACATTCCTCTGCCTGATGGTATGAGGAGCGTGGGAAAAAAAAAAAAAATTCCGGGACTCGATTTCTTAGATCTCTAAGAAGCCTTGTACTGAGAGACATTCTCAGTCAGTTCCATCAGAGGAGGAATTTCACATACTCAATGAGACGCACTCGCCTGATGAAGACACTTTGGAAAATTCCAGCAGATCTCTTATTTCCTTGGTAAGGATACCTAGGCTGCTGAAGTCCATCTGGTCAGAGACCGTGATGTTGAACTTGGGGAAGCCTCTAGTTCCACCAATAGGGGACCTAGGGCCTTCCAAGTGGATGTGACACTGGATAAAGCTTTGACAGGAGAGTGGAGTCATCCCAAAAAGTGCAACCTATTTATCTAGGAGATTTAGGACCCTATTTCCCTCAGCAGGATAGTTCGATCCCCCGCCTAAGGTGGATATGGTGGTAACTAAATTGCTCCACTACGCTGTGCAAGTTGGCTCCAAGCTCCAAATCTCTATACATAGACGCATGGAGTGCACCCTTAGAAGGGCTTATTCCTTCGCCTCTGCTCAGGCTCCTGTGGGCATTGCCTCCAATGAGCTAGCAAATATGCTGCGCTCTGATCTGGCCCAACTGAAGTGGGACATTGACTCCGGAGTCTCCATACGATCTATTATCCCTTATGGATCGGTTTCCTTGGCAGCAGGCTATCTAGCGGAAGCTTCCGTACACCAAGCCAAGATGGCCGCCAAATCTCTGGCCCTCTCTACAGCTGCTAGAAGGCCATTATGATTGAAGCCTTGGAGAGCGGACAATGCGTCCAAGTATAACTTATGCTCCCTACCCTTTGAGCTGTGTAAACATTTTAGCAGAGGCCTGGACGACATCATGGAAGGTCTTGCGATAAAAAGGATAAATTTAAATTTCCGCCTGTCCTACCAGTACACAGGGGCAGAAATACCCCATATTGTGCTGCTGATGGAACAAAGGGAAAACAGATTAACATTATAATCAACGATTGTGTGCCCTACTTGAGATAATGAGTGATGGCAATATCTGTAAAGTGCTATGGAATATTTTGGGGCTATAAAAGCAAGAAAAAATAAATAAATATAGGAAATAGAAGCGATTTATTTACAAACTTATAAAATAAAATAACTCCTGCAAATGGATGTTTATTAAAGTTTGTCTGAAAAATTAGTCACCAATTAAAGGCTTGGTAATTACACTCCTATTTAATATTAGAGACTCAACAAAAGGGGGTTTCATTGTAAGTATATATGAATATTGTAAATTGCAGTGCTGAATTGCTATACACCAGTATACAATACACACATGCAGCCACCTGCATTTTCTTCACATTGAGTGGTCTGGACAAAATGCTGGTTAACTTGCTTATCTGAATTATCACAAAACTATTTTACCTTCAAGGATAGATTTTCTTCTCCATATAATGAGTACAACTACGGGGGTGATTTGTTCCCCTCATATGCCAACCTCAGGGGTTGGTGGTCTCATCTGCTATGTGATTTATTTACAATATACTATTTGGCAAGAAAACGTCAGGACCTGGTGAAATGTTCCTAAATTCAATGGTGGGAACATCAAGTTGACTTACGTCATTGAGCAGACATACATAGATTTTTTTGGATAAAGATTTAACATGAAGGCCATATTCACACTACCATTCACTGTAAGGTAGAGCTTGGCGATTTTTGCCTTAAAAAAATGTCGATTTAATTCAAGTTTCTGGGCAATTCTCAATTTTTATGTTTTTTCTAACAGAGTCTAAAAAACTTCGTCAGATATACAGTGGGGAAAAAAAGTATTTAGTCAGCCACCAATTGTGCAAGTTCTCCAACTTAAAAAGATGAGAGAGGCCTGTAATTGTCATCATAGGTAGACCTCAACTAGGAGAGACAAAATGAGAAAACAAATCCAGAAAATTACATTGTCTGATTTTTAAAGATTTTTTTTGCAAATTATGGTGGAAAATAAGTATTTGGTCAATAACAAAAGTTCATCTCAATACTTTGTTATATATCCTTTGTTGGCAATGACAGAGGTCAAACGTTTTCTGTAAGTCTTCACAAGGTTGGCACACACTGTTGCTGGTATGTTGGCCCATTCCTCCATGCAGATCTCCTCTAGAGCAGTGATGTTTTGGGGATGTCGCTGGGCAACACGGAATTTCAACTCCCTCCAAAGGTTTTCTATGGGGTCGAGATCTGGAGACTGGCTAGGCCACTCCAGGACCTTGAAATGCTTCTTACGAAGCCACTCCTTCGTTACCCTGGTGGTGTGCTTGGGATCATTGTCATGCTGAAAGACCCAGCCACGTTTCATCTTCAATGCCCTTGCTGATGGAAGGAGGTTTGCACTCAAAATCTCACGATACATGGCCCCATTCATTCTTTCATGTACACAGATCAGTCGTCTTGGTCCCTTTGCAGAGAAACAGCCCGAAACCATGATGTTGCCTCCCCCATGCTTCACAGTAGGTATGGTGTCTTTTGGATGCAACTCAGCATTCACTCTCCTCCAAACACGACAAGTTGTGTTTCTACCAAACAGTTCTACTTTGGTTTCATCTGACCATATGACATTCTCCCAATACTCTTCTGGAACATCCAAATGCTCTCTAGCAAATTTCAGACGGGCCCGGATATGTACTTGCTTAAGCAGGGGGACACATCTGGCACTGCAGGATCTGAGTCCCTGGCGGCGTAATGTGTTACTGACGGTAGCCTTTGTTACGTTAGTCCCAGCTTTCTGCAGGTCATTCACTAGGTCCCCCCGTGTGGTTCTGGGATTTTTGCTCACCGTTCTTGTAATCATTTAGACCCCACGGTGTGAGATCTTGCGTCGAGCCCCTGAGCGAGGGAAATTATCAGCGGTCTTGTATGTCTTCCATTTTCTAATTATTGCTCCCACAGTTGATTTCTTCACACTAAGCTGCTTGCCTATTGCAGATTCAGTCTTCCCAGCCTGGTGCAGGTCTACAGTTTTGTTTCTGGTGTCCTTCCACAGCTCTTTGGTCTTCACCGTAGTGGAGTTTGGAGTGTGACTATTTGAGGTTGTGGACAGGTGTCTTTTATACTGATAACAATATCAAACAGGTGCCATTACTACAGGTAATGAGTGGAGGACAGAGGAACCTCTTAAAGAAGAAGTTACAGGTCTTTGAGAGCCAGAAATCTTGCTTGTTTGTAGGTGACCAAATACTTATTTTCCACCATAATTTGCAAATAAATTCTTAAAAAATCAGACAATGTGAGTTTCCAGATATGTTTTCTCATTTTGTCTCTCATAGTTGAGGTCTACCTATGATGTCAATTACAGGCCTCTCTCATCTTTTTAAGTGGGAGAAGTTGCACAATTGGTGGCTGACTAAATACTTTTTTTTCCCCACTGTATCTGATACACATTTCCTCTTCTACCACCAAACTGCTGGCTACAGTGAAGAAACTATAGATCATAGTTTGCAGCGGAAGGAGAATTCTCTTATTAAACAGCAGACTCTGGGGCAGGACTAACATTGATTTCATGATTCTGAATTTTGAATATTAGAATCACAATTTTTTGAAATGGTAAAAAATGTATTTGATGCACAGCCCTACCATAATTACACTAGTGTTAGCTCATTTCTACATGTGACATCAGCACACTTCATTCATACCATTAAGGCAATGCATATAGGAAAATTCCGGAAAGTCAGACACATCTGTGATCAAGAAGAGGCATTTAGACAATAGAGACAAGACAGAGAAGATATTTAACTAATGTGGATTCCAATATCAGGTTATAGAACAGGGGTCAGCAACCTTCAGCACTCCAGCTGCTGTTAAACTACAATTCCCAACATGCTCCATTCACTTCCATGGGAGTTCCAAGAACAGCAGAACAAGTGTGCATGCTGGGAACTGTAGTTTTACAACAGCTGGAGTGCCAAAGGTTGCCTACTCGTTATAGAAGATACCAAAGGGTGAAAGGAGAAATAAGATCTTCACTTCTGATATTTTTCTCTCAGTACTATATTTTTCAGTTCTGTCTAATACTTAAACAAGGATATCTGTCCATTTGGCGATGGGTAGACCAGAGATTGTCAAACTTTTTTGATGTAAGACTCACCAATGTGTTGTGATGCCAGCACCTCAACAGTAAAGAAATACTAGCACAGAGTACCATACAAATGCCACTACACTCCACATACCAGCATGCAGCAGAAAATACCTCCTAGAAGAGTCAATCACAGCATCTCACTCCAGCAGCATCAAATAAATACCATTGTGCAGCAGAAAATACCTAAGCAGCCTTGCCAAGGCCCTCTTGAGTAACAATGTCCCCTTTTTTCTGCATGCTCCTGAGACTTTCCTATGTTTATATCTTCCTGCCTTGCGTTACCTACTGCCTAATTTGGTATATACTCTGGTTGGTTGCTGATGTGGCAACTTATCTGTTTACCTCCAGTTCTTATTACCTAAGTTCTTTTCCCTGGTGTATGCCTTCTGCGGACTCCGGTCAGCGTTGGTGTCTGCTGATGTGATCCACCCTCCTGTAGTCCATTAATGCGGCCTCGGGCCTCCTATGGTGTGGTTCCCTCACTTGGTGCTGTTTCTTCATCTGGGATCCCTGGATGGCCATTGTGTATTATGACGGTTTCCCCCCCTCTGGCCCCGGCGCCTACTCATTCATATTGGCTCTAGGGGTAGCCCCCCTCTTAGCCAACGCCTCTCTTACGGTTCTGGCCCCATTTCCATTCACTTATTTCCATGCTGGCTCTGCTCGAGGAATGGGTAGCAACCTATTGTTGTTTGGCCTCTCCCCCGATTCCCGGTTCTTGGCAGCTCTGTGGTTGCATGCCACAGTGTGCTCCTGAGACCTGCAAGATATCTCAATGTTTGTGTTTTCTCCGCTCTTAGACAAGCTTTGATCGGGGTTTGTTGTAGGGTTATTTTAGTCCTTGTCAGTGCAGAAAACTTTTTTGCGGTTGTCACTACTGATATCACATCTTCTTATGCTGCCTGTGTTTGTTTATTGCAATGTTTGTTTATTGGATCCTACTTGGGTGGAGTCCGTTTGTGTGCTGTTTGTTATTTTTGCTTTATACAATATAAATAAAGAATTTATAAAAAAAAACAAAATACCTAAGCAGAAGTGCCAGACACCACAGTACAACATCACTGGTAGCAGCATTGCCCCCAACCTTCCCCTCTCCTAATCACATATAGAGTCTCCCCCCTTTCCACCTCTAGTCCATTGACAGAAGCATTCTAACCAAATAAATCCTTCCAAACTTAATTAAAATCTTTCCCCAATTCCACACCTCCCAGACTGTCAGGAGCATCCCCACAACAGACAAAGGATGTAAGAGAAGAATCTTCTACTTCCATTACCAGTCTATAATGCCTCTGTCTCACTGAAGCTGAACTGTTACTGGGTGAAGAACTTTTGGTAATTAAGGTTAGGTTAAAACCTGTGCCCTGTCTCCGCTGGCACAAATGCAGATTTTCTCTAATTCCACCATGTTCTGTATTTTTTTTTTATACAGAATATTACATGTTACCAATACAAAGTAAAATTTGTCCTACACAAAATAAGTCCTCATATGGAAACAAAAAAAAGTTATGGCTTTAGGAAAGTGGGGAATAAAAATCGAGAAAAAAAAAAAAGAAAAATAGCTGCAGCAGGATGGGGTTAATAAAGATGATACATGGTTTTGTAACATTGTTTTCTTGTGTTTTAATTTCTGGCAAGTTGCATTCTGCCAACTGCAAAGCTTGGTGGAGGGAGAAAAATGCTATGGGACTGTTTTCCATGGGTTGGCCTAGGCCACTAACTTAAGGGTAATCTTAATGCTTCAGCATACAAAGACATTTTTTAAAGTTGTATGTTTCACGCTTGAGAGAAAGGGTTTGGCCCAGTGGCGTCAGTACCGCCGTAGCAGTGGGTCCCTGCTGCTTTTTTTTTTTTAATAGGCCGGTTCACATCTGTGTGATGTTTCCGTTCGAGGAGTCCGCTTGGGGACCCCCCCCGAACTGAAACCTATACGCATAGAAAAGTGGTTTACGTAAGGAAACCTGTGGACCCCATAGACTATAATGGGGTCTGTGTGGTTGCCGCTCAGTTGCGGAAACATGAGAAGAGGAAAGTGCTGCTTAACAGGCCCTATTTACTTACCAATCCCAGCAAGAGTATTTGTTAAGGGAACCCCAAGAAATACTGCTATTATTATACTCTGGGGTCTCTTCAGACCCCAGAGTATAATGATCGGAGGCCCAGGGGAGGTGAGCGAACATAAAAACCAGTTACTCACCTCTCCGGCGCGACGCCATGCTGTCTTCGGCCTCTGTAGTGACGTCACAGACATCATGTGGGTCAGGCCTGCGTCTCAACCTCAGAGTATAATAGTTCGTGGGTGGTGTACCCCAAAAATTTTGGGTTCCGCTGAACTCTAAATTTTTGCAATATTTGAAACGAACACGGTAGGGGCCATGATGGGATATAATACTGTGTAGAGGGGCCATTATGGGGTATAATACTATGTGGAGGGGCCACTATGGGAGATAGTACTGTGTGGAGGGGCCAGTCAGACATTATACTGTATGGAGGCTGCTATGGTACATAATATTGTGTGCAGGGGCCGCTATGGGACATTATACTGTGTGGAGGCCACTTTGGGACACTATAGTGTGTGTAAATGAAGCGTTATACTGTGTGGGGGCCAGGAAAGGGGGCGCTATGCCGTAGGGGGCCCCAAGTCAAAAGTTTGCTGTGGGGCCCAGTCTTTGCTAGTTACGTCCCTGGGAAGGCCCTTTTCAGTTCCAGCAGAGCTGTGCCCCAGTGCACTCAGCAAGGTCTATAAGGCATGGCTGGGTGAGATTTTTTTTCCAGCATCCAAGTACATTGTACAAAATACTAAATGGAACTATTATAAAGAACAATTTGTCCAAACATTAAGCCCTCATATTGCTTCTGTGAACGGAAAAATAAAGTTTTGGGGGTTCTCTAAACAAAATTTTCGTTTTTCTACTGAGCCATGTACCTTTTTTAGCAGGACAAGCTGACATTTTTCATGTTTTGTGAGGTAGTAAATAAAATTTTTCTTGGGGGGGGGTATTTACCAAAAACTACAGTTTTTGCTAAGTTTACAGTAGCGTTCATGTTTCTCTCCTTCGTGTCCACTTGGGGACCCAAAAGACGGAAACCCTATTCGCTTAAAAAGCGGTTATATGCGGAAACCCGCGGACCTCAAAACGGTTGATTTTAAGCGTAATGTAGAACAGAGTCTCCTATGGAGACATGAACCTAGCATTACACATTCTAATTTTTTTTTAGTTAACAGCATTCATTTTATAGGCATGACAATACCTACTGTAATATGCTTATGTGATCTAGGGAAGGGGTGTAACTTTTATTTTTCTTAATTTTTAGCCCCCACCCTTCTACAATATGCAGTATATATACTATATATACACAACACTTATTTACACCTAGCCTCTGCCAACGCATAATACTAGTGCTATAACAAGTCGTGGGGCCTCACAAAAACTGATTAAACCCCCCTCCTCCATGTCCTTCTAGGAAGGAAGGGGGGCAGAGGTCCTTTCCAATATGGCAGTACCCAAGCCCAGCGATGGTTCGGATACCGCAAGCGCCATGGTGGTGACCGGTCACACAGACTTTCAACTTTGTTTTCAAACAGGAATTATTGACTCCATTACTGTTGGAGTACACAGCTCATCGTTTACATGGACATCCTTCTCACTCTTGCTTTCAAATACGATTCTTCCATTGCAATGAAATATTAGATTAGACTTTCATAGCCTAGTGTTTATTTAATTAAATAAATAACCTGCCACACACGACATCACGGCTTTGCCTTTTGTTTCGTTTCCAACTACACCACATAATAACACCCCTCACTCACGATATCACTCGACTAAATACGAAGTAATATGGCTGACACTGACATTTATATAAAGACCTGAGAACCCGCCTCCATCCGTCACTCTGTGATTAGTCAGATTAGTCACGTGTTACAAGTCTGCCAGAACGAGGCTTGGAACGCAGCCATTGGGAAGAAACTTGGGTCGGTCACGTGACGTGGAGCTGTTGGCAGCTATCAGCTGAGCAGAGTTCATGTACGAGAAAGGTAGTGGCTGCAGAAGACAGAGTGGTGTATGTAAGACGGGAACTGACGGGTATGGAGAAGCAAAGCAAATGTGTGGTTGTAACCGGTGAGTAATAACGTGGTTGTGATTGGTAGGCGAAGTAGTCGTGCATACAATAGTCTTTGTGTCCTCTGTACCTTTGCTATACATTGAAGTAATAAATCAGCATATCTACTTTGCTATCACAGAAAAGCTACTGTGGAGCTGTTAGCCTTTACTAGCTGCTGTTTATATAAGATGTGGTTCATGAATGCTGTAATATCGACTTATTTACATTTGACAAAAAGTAGTAGAAATGCAATGACAATTACCTGGGGCGGGCGTAGCTATAGAGGGTGCAGCAGTAGCAATTGATATTGGACCCCAAAGGCTCTTCTACAATGAAGAAGACACCAGTGTAATAGTGCATAGTAAGGGGGGGGACGTGTTATGTAATTTGTATTTGTGGCCCGAGACTTTTCAGTTAAGTGCGTAACCATTTCCATAAAAAGGATTTACCCTCAATAAGGCTTGCCCTAAATGTCACATTGGTGGGGTCACTGGCTGAAGTACCCAGTAATATTAAAAAAGAGGTGCCTGTGCCTGTCCATGGTGGAAAGGCAGTGTATGACAGCTGAATGCGCATTCTTGTGACTGGTGGGGGACTCTGGGGTTTGGACCCCCGCTTATCCCACCTTTATGGCATATTTAACCCCTTAGTGTTCCACGCCATACTAGTACGAGGCAGACAGTTTCAGCCGTAACTTACAGCTGAGACTTGACCACGACTCCTGTAATCTGAGGTACCTGCGGTTATGGCTGTTTACCCCCTTAGATACTGCAGTCAATAGCACCTGCAGCATCTGGGGGGTTGTTTACTATTTTGGCCCCCACTCATCGGCTGCAATTCTGTTATGACAACTTAGGTTCTGAACAAGGCTCCAGGGTGCTCCATGTTTACTTCTCATCTGGTTACATTAGTCCTATACTCAGGGGTGAACTGGCCCCTATGCTGCCTAAGGCAACTTTTATATAGAAAGGTAACCCACAAATACCTAACACAGCAATCTGTGGTTCCATTAAGGGGAAATTATAGGCCAACCCTGTCCCCCCGTCCCCCCCCCCCCAAAAAAAAAAAAAAAAAAAAAGCCCCTTTACTGGCAAACCTTGATATGTTAGCCTTAGATTCAACCCAAATTTTCCAAAAGTTTCGGACTCAGGCCAAACCCAAAACTTTTGGGATTTGTCACCAACGAAGCACTATTTTACTCTGAGCCTAGAGCAGGGGTCAGCAACCTTCGGCACTCCAGCTGCTGTGAAACTACAACTCCCAACATGCTCCATTCGCTTCCGTGGGAGTACCAAGAACAGCAGAGCAAACATGCATGCTGGGAGTTGTAGTTTTACAATAGCTGGAGTGCTGAAGGTTGCCTACCCATGGCCTAGAGTATAATAAGTGAAGGCCCAGGGGAGGAAAGGAAAAATAACAAACACTTATACTCCCCTTTCCTGGGCATCTTTGTGGCATCCAGCAGTACCTGATGTCCTCTGGTGTCACGTAGGAAGCACTGTGACGTTTAGCACACCCGTGTGATTAGGCCAGAACAGTGACCCAGGGGCACATGATGTCAGATGGAGGCCTGAAGAGGATGCTAGGAGAACACTGGATGCCCAGGAGAGGTGGGTAGAGTCCTGGTACCGCACAAGTTCGGTTGCTACCTATTTGTTTATTCCAACAGGTGGTGGCTGATATTTTACTCACTAATCCCTTCTCCTCTCGTGTCTGGCCTACGCTTCTGACTCCAGTGCATGGATGCTGAAAAATGCTGCAGCGCCTTGGGGAGGAAGAACCAAAGGATGGAGTGGACAGAAGGAATCGTGAGTAAACTATCGGCCACTACCTGTAGAAATCAACCTGTAGTGGCCGATGGAAAAAAGTGTGGACCCTCAAATTATGCCAGCCTGTGGCTGTGGCTTCATGGCAGATACAACCCTGACTATATTGTATTCTATTGGGGATCAGAAGATCCCATGATCTGTTCCCCTAGTGGGAGTAAAAAAAAAAAAATGTAAAAAGAAAGATTTAAAATAAACGTCAAAACCCAGTTATAATCATATTCAAATTCTTTACTATTTAAACAAATAAAAAAAAAAATATTTGTTTAGTAGCGCTACATGTGGAGTGACCGAAGCAAGAAAAAATAAAGCTAAAAAGTCACACCAGAAATGCAAGTTTTTGGTCATTTTGCTTCACAATAATGGAATAAAAGTGATCAAAAAGTTTATATGTACCCGATAACGGTCAATAAAAAATACATCCCATGGCCTTGTCCTTAACCATTTAAGGACACAGCGTAGTTTGGGCATTAAAGGGAGTCTACTACCTCTCCACGCATATTTAACTGTCACTACCTTGTTACAGAGCACATTACAGTTATAAACAACATACCTTTGTTATGTATGTTACTTTTGTATGTTTGGACAAAAACAACTTTGAAGTCTTATGCAAATGAGGCAGTTGGTGCACTGAAGGCAGGCCATCAGCCCAGGGAGTACTGATTTTTGCCACTCAGACACCTACAGTGGAGAAAAAAAGTATTTAGTCAGCCACCAATTGTGCAGGTTCTCCAACTTAAAAAAGATGAGGCCTGAAATTGACATCATTGGTAGACCTCAACTATGAGAGACAAAATGAGAAAACATATCTAGAAAATCACATTGTCTGATTTTTTTTAAAGAATTTATTTGCAAATTATGGTGGAAAATAAGTATTTGGTCACCTACAAACAAACAAGCAAGCAAGCAAGCTTTCTGGCTCTCACAGACCTGCAACTTCTTCTTTAAGAGGCTCCTCTGTCCTCCACTCATTACCTGTAGCAATGGCACCTGTTTGAAATTGTTATCAGTATAAAAGACGCCTGTCCACAACCTCAAACAGTCACACTCCAAACTCCACTACGGTGAAGACCAAAGAGCTGTGGAAGGACACCAGAAACAAAATTGTAGACCTGCACCAGGCTGGGAAGACTGAAGCTGCAATAGGCAAGCAGCTTGGTGTGAAGAAATCAACTGTGGGAGCAATAATTAGAAAATGGAAGACATACAAGACCACTGATCTCCCTTCATCAGGGGCTCCATGCAAGATCTCACTCCATGGGATCAAAATGATCACAAGAACGGTGAGCAAAAATCCCAGAACCACACGGGGGGACCTAGTGAATGACCTGCAGAAAGCTGGGACTAACATAACAAAGGCTACCGTCAGTAACACACTATGCCGCCAGGGACTCAGATCCTGCAGTGCCAGACGTGTCCACCTGCTTAAGCCAGTACATATCTGGGCCTGTCTGAAGTTTTCTAGAGAGCATTTGGATGTTCCAGAAGAGTATTGGGAGAATGTCATATGGTCAGATGAAACCAAAGTAGAACTGTTTGGTAGAAACACAACTTGACGTGTTTGGAGGAGAGTGAATGCTGAGTTGCAGCCAAAGAACACCATACCTACTGTGAAGCATGGGGGTGGCAACATCATGCTTTGGGGCTGTTTCTGTGCAAAGGGACCAGGACGACTGATCCGTGTACATGAAAGAAGGAATGGGGCCATGTATCGTGAGATTTTGAGTGCAAACCTCCTTCCATCAGCAAGGGCATTGAAGATGAAACGTGTCTGGGTCTTTCAGCATGACAATGATCCCAAGCACACCGCCAGGGCAACAAAGGAGTGGCTTCGTAAGAAGCATTTCAAGGTCCTGGAGTGGCCTAGCCAGTCTCCAGATCTCAACCCCATAGAAAACCTTTGGAGGGAGTTGAAAGTCCGTGTTGCCCAGCGACAGCCCCAAAACATCACTGCTCTAGAGGAGATCTGCATGGAGGAATGGGCCAACATACCAGCAACAGTGTGTGCCAACCTTGTGAAGACTTACAGAAAACGTTTTACTTCTGTCATTGTCAACAAAGGATATATAACAAAGTATTGAGATGAACTTTTGTTATTGATCAAATACTTATTTTCCAGCATAATTTGCAAATAAATTCTTTAAAAATCAGACATTGTGATTTTCTGGATTTGTTTTCTCATTTTGTCTCATAGTTGAGGTCTACCTATGATGTCAATTACAGGCCGGCCTCATCTTTTTAAGTGGGAGAACTTGCACAATTGGTGGCTGACTAAATACTAAATACATCTTCTGCCTGCACCAGCCTGTGCAGTGAGAGTTGATCTTCCCCATCAGCCATCCTACTTAAGTAGCAAGAACAGTGTTCCCAGGGAAGAAGGCAGTATTTCCCAGTTGCATGCTTCAGAGTTATTTTTGTCCAGTAAAAGTTTACTTATCACTGTAATGTGCTCTGTAATGCAGTGGTAGCAGTTTAATAAGTTTGGGATAGGTGGTAGACTCTGTTTGACTTTTTTTTTTTTCTTCATATTTTCTATCTCCACATTCAAAAAAAAATGCATAACGTCTTAATTTTTCTGACAACATAGTCATATAAAGACTTATTCTTTGCTCGACGAGTTGTGTTTTTATATTTTTAGTTGGCACTATTTTGGGTTACTTGAATGTTTTGATTAACTTTTATTAACCTATTTTTTTGGGGGGGGAGGTGTGACAAATTTACAATTCTGTCATTTTTTTGTTTTGTTTTTATGGCATTCAAAGTTAAAATTATTATGGTGCTTAATTTTTGCTGGTAGTTACGATTACGGCAATACCTAATCTAGATCAGTTGCATTTACCACTTTTGCTGAATGGCATAGTGCAAGATAAATATTTGCTAGGGATCACTGTATGACATCTATAACTTTTACTGTTTTGTTGACAGAGCTAATTGGGGCTTTTTTTGTTGCACTGTAATTGGTTTGATATCACGTTTACTTCTGGCAGACTCCCATAAAAAAAAAAAAGCCCTCCTTATATGATTATCTCAAGACAGAAAATCTTACACAGGCATCATGCACACATAACAATCTAGTCTAGTATTATGCAAAATCTGTTATTCTCAGTCAGCAAAAACTGTGATTTGTCATCACCATACAGTTGTGACCCTGCAAAATTGCTTCACAGAATGTATACCCCTAAAATGTAACCTTTAATAGTTTAAAAAGAATATGTAATAACTGAATAATCAGAGAGATGACTGTGTCTCATCTCTTTCCCAATGGAGGATATTACTGTGACTGGGAAATGATTTGGGGGTGTTACCATCACACTCAGACAAGTTTGACTTCACTTAACATAGAATACATGTTTAGCTATCAGAACATTCTCACCTGTGATTTTGCTCAGGAATGGATATATGGTTCTTGTTTGTACTGGAGCATTATCTTTCTAGATCTGCTTCTTTATCTAATGTTTTGTGAGCTTTTTATGGTAGACAGACTGAGATTTATAAGTTGATTTGACATACTTTACCAGGGGTTACCCACATATAGATATATTCCCACTGATGTATATATTTTTTTTTTTTTCTGCATGGTATTTATGGTTTATGACATCATAACTATTGAGAGTATTATATCACTATTTGGGGCATATTTAACTCATAAATATAAGTATCCTCCTGTCTCCTATCCAATCAAGAATGTACATTTCTTTGTGATGCTGTCATTATTTTAATTACTGGCTGTGATTTCTTGATGTACTTTCTTACTGAGAGGAAAATGCATTGAGAATTGTTTTTTCTCATCTTTGCATATCTCATCCCACAAAAAAAAGCCCATACATCACCAGAAAAAAAAAATATAGCTTGCACAATGTGAAGACAAAAACTCCCAAAATTGCCAGATCATTAGAACAAAACTGGCTGCGGCAGGAAGGGAATGTATAAGCTGTGCGAGCCTAGATCAGGGTACAAACCAGATTTTGAGCTTACGAGGTAAAAGACACCAGAAGTGACCCACCAAGTGACCTCCCACCCCCCCAATCATAGGAGCTACTGGGAAAATAGGGAATTTGGTGTTCCCAATGTACTCAGCACAGCTTACATATTCACTTTTCACCATCCACTTTGCGTTCCCATCTGGGTAACCTAATGCTCACTACACCCCTTGATAAATTCTCTGAGGGGTGCAGTTTTCAAAATGGGGTTGCTCCCTAGGGTATTCCACTTTATTGGCACCTCAAGGTCTCTGCAAACGTGATAAGGCATCCAAATACCAAATAACTAAATATAAACTGCTGTTTGGGCACAGAAGGGAAGGAGCGCCATGTGGTTTTTGTAGCACAGGTTCAGATGGTCGATATGACAATTTTGCAGAGCCCTGTAATGCCAGTAAAGTGGAATCCCTTGACATGGTACAGTGAACATTTTTTGGCCCCCAAGTGTTGCATTCAGTTTCCAGAAATGTATACACAGCTTATGGTGAAAATGGCAATTTTTCTAGAAATACATAATTTTAGTGCCCAGCTTGTACCAGAGATCAACTCTCCAAAAGCTGTTGTGCCCAGGATAACTGTTTAACAGTTTTTGGAGTGTGTGTCTATGCAGACACAAGCTGGATGCAACATATTGAGCAGTGAAATATGGTATCTCTGGAAAAATCACAATTTTCACTTTTTATTATCGGCTGCACATTCATTTCTGGAAATTAAATGAATGCAACACTTAAGGGTTAAATACTCGGGTTTGTAATATATAGGCCTTTCAGAACTGAAATGGTCTGTAACAAATTTGGGAAATTTTCTTGTAAATCTGAACAGCCGCTGTTAGACTTGTAAACCGTCTAATGTCCAAACTAAATTAAAAGATGATGCCAATATAAAGCAGAGATATGGTAGTCATGGTTGTCAGTTTTGAAAAATGAGGTCTGGTCCTTTTATGGTAGTTTTAGGCTGTGCTATTAAGGGGTTAAAGATACCTTTGTCAATGTATTTATTTATTATTTTAAATAATAGAACTTTAAAACTGATGCGGCTTCCCCTCACACTGATGATCTCGGCTCTTCGCAGTTTTGTTAGGTTCACACTAGCGTTCAGGTCCGTTTGGGGACCTGAAAAACAGAAACCCTATCCGCAAAAAAGCGGTTACTTGTGGAAACCTGCGGACCCCATAGACTTTAATAGCTTCCGCCCGGTTTCCATCCAAAATTGGCAGAGAGAAAAGTCCTGCTTGCCGGACTTTTCTCTCCACATATTTTAAGCTGAATCGGGGACGGAGTCCCAGAACGGTCATTTAATGCTAGTGTGACCATACCTGACCTGCTTCACAACCTCTTTGCTCTAAAAGCTGTAACGTACATCCAGGAGACTGCAATAGGGAAGGATTTGTGGAGCAATGCAGGAAACCAAGAACACTTCAGCTTTGTGGAACCTCTTCAGGGCACCCATAGAAGTGGCAGATTGTATTAAAAGTTCTTTGACAGTGCATGAGTATCTTCCAGGTGTTGAATGATACAACACATTCAACACCCTTGTTTTTCTAATTGTGGATTATATATTATTATACACTATTAATATGTCTTTGCAGGGTTTGGTCCATTTGGGGAGCATTCTGTAAATGCAAGCTGGGTGGCTGTACAGGTAAATATACATATACATATACTTACAAGTACTTAAGCATGGCTTAAATTTCTAATTACCTGAAAACTTGTTAAATGATTTTATTATTTTCCTGTCCCTTCAGAATACTCCAAGGGAGGGGTTACCATGGAATTTTATTCATGATATCACCCCCCATTATCAATCAGAAGCACACTTGACATTTAACCCCTTATATGCTACAGTCGTTAAACAGAAAAAAGTAAAAATAAGCTTTTTTTTTTTTTTTTTTTCCCCCCTTTTCCCTCATTGTTAATGAAAAAATGTAAAACCACAGAATTGGTATTACCACATCCATAACAACCCCTAAAATTAAAAATAATTTATTCTACATGTTAAACACCCTAAACATTAAAATTCAGATTCCTGAATTGATATTTTCTCTCCTCTCAAAAACAAAAATAAAAACTGATCAAAAATCTTATGTACCCACAAAATACAAGGTCTCTTAAAGCTATGCTGAAATAAAATGGAAATAGTTATGAAATGCTGGAATGCAGAGAAGGATAAAATGTTATTGGTTTAAGGCTAAATGTTAGATCGCTAAAGAGACACTTTTTGCAGTTTTAATGTGACTTTTGGTGGGTTACACTGTGTTAGGTTCAGCTCTGGGAGTGGGAGAATACTTTACTACTTGTGTTTCCTACACCCCTACACCAGGTTTAATCAATTGCATTCCTGGGGCTCCCTTGGGGTTAAGTACCTCCGGGTTTCCTCGACTTTGGTATCCTGGTGAGAAGGGAAGTGGTTACGCATGTAATCTGCCTGCCGATTCCCTCACTTCCAATTTTGCCTGTGGGCGGGGCTTGTGGAGACTCGTCCTTTTGGCACCAAATTCAAATTTACTTAAGGCTACAGGGTCCTTTGGCCTCTGTTTTCTACTGGGACAGCTGCAGTCTTCTTTTCTGCCTATGTGTTCATGCTGTGTTGAACTGTACTGTCTTGTGGGAAGTTCTGCTTGTATATTGTGTGTATATAATATAAAATATATATAATTTTTTTTATATTTTTATTTTTTTTTTCCGCTTGGCCTGCTACCATGTCTTCCCCCTGGATGTAACCCCTAGCTTGGTAGGTCCCTCTGGGTCACTTCCTATGTTTTTAGTTGCTGGTTGGGACTCATCTTGGCTAATTTTGAGTTTTTATCCTTTTAGGCACAAGACCTGGCCAAACTGCCAGCGCTTAAATGTGCATTATGTAAAAAAAAAAAAAGCCTGCCTTGGCAGACTTGTTTCTTACAAGAAGCGTGCAGACAAGATAGCGGCAGAAGTAATTTCTTCCCTCCCCCCCCCCTTCCCCCAGATATAGTGAAATCCATGATCAAAGACAAGGTTAATGCTACGGTAGACAAACTCCTTGCGACTCCAGTGACTTCTATTCCGGTTCTACCCTCTACATCCTCCGCTCACCCTCAACCACCTATTCAGATCTTGGACAGTGAAGGGGAGGATATTGAGTTAGAAGATTCTGACTCCTCTCAAGGGATAGTAGGGCATCTTCTTTGTTATGAGAAGATCAGCCCCAAAGAAGAGCAGCCCCAGTGGCCAAAATTTCTTAAGTTTGCCTTTTACCCTTTGCAGACGTGGGATTGTTACGTGACCCAATGGACAAGTACGTGGAAGGTTTCCTTAACATAGAAGCAGAGGAGTCCCAAACTCTCTTAAGATCCAGCTTTGTGGCCACCTTTACTGCTTGTTCCTTGACCAGCTACAGTTCTACTTGTCTTTGAGTACAGAAAGGATCCAGAGAAGATATTTTCTTTTTCCATATCTATAACAGGCTTCTAATTTTTTGGCGAATGCTTCTGCAGACCTGGTTAAGTTGACAGCCAGGTCAGTTGCATTGGTGAATGCAACAAGAAGAACCGATTGGTTGAGATCCTCGTCGAATGATGCAGGTTCTAAAAGTAAACTCTTGCATGTTCCTTGTGAGGGAGAAAGTCTCTTTGATTCTGTTCTGAACAATTTTCTTGAGAAGGCCTCAGACAAAAAGGGGTTTTCTTCAGAGTCCAGGTTTTATCAGAGGTATTCCTTTCGGGACCAAAGAAGAGGTTGTTCTGACCAGAAGTTCAGAAGTAACAGTGATAGGCCCCAGCAGCAGAATAATAAGGGAAAGTGCATTCTGTTCATCCCTCCCTCTTCCAACTGCAAGGCCAGCCAATGACTCTATACCTCCAGTCTGGGGGGAGACGACTAAAGAAGTTTCTTCCAGCCTGGCAAGGGATTCTCAGCTTGATTTATCTGTACTATAAAAGTCTCCTCTCTGCTGCTGGTACCAGCTTTGGAAGAACAGGAGTTACTTTTGCAGAAAGGAGTCATCATTCTGGTTCCCTCCTTTCAAAGAGGAGAGGTTTTCTATTCTCCAGTGTTCCTTGTTCAGAAGCCAAATGGGTCCTTCAGAGCAATATTAAAACTTGATATCGCTCAACTGCTTCTTGGACTACAAAACAAATTAAAAATAGAAACTATTCGCTCCAAAATAATTCTCCTAGCCAAGGACTGCTGGATGGTCGCCTTTGTTCTGACATACACGTATTATCATTTCCTGATTTCATCCAGATTCTCAAAAGCTCCTCAAAATTGCCTTACCCAAAGAAGAGCTATCTAAACTTTGTTTGAATCCCTTCCATTTGGCTTCTCAGCAGCCCCTCGGATCTTTTCAAAGGTCATAGCAGAAGTCTGCTCCTTTCTTAATCTAAAGGGTATCCAGATTGTCCCTTAACTAGATGACTTTCTGTTAGAATCTCCATGGGAAATCCAGTTTCTCTCCCATCTGGATATGGTAAAACAAACCTTTTGCTGATCTAGGGTGACTAATCAACTTGCAAATGTTCAGTTTCGTATCCAGCAGACAGAAGATCTTCTTGGGGTATCCTGCTGAATTCTCATCTAGAAACCTCATTGCTTCCTCCAGAAAAACAGCTCTGCTCATATCTCTTCTTTTTTGTTCTGCTCGATCAAGTTCCATATGAGAGGTGATTTATCTTATCTTCTGGGGTCTTTGACAGCCGCCATCCAAGCCGTTTCATGGGCTCAGGCCTATACAAGGATTCTGCAGTCCTTCCTACTGTCTGTTTGGGGCAAACCCCTTTCTTCCCTGGACAAAAGTATTGTTGTGTCTCAAAAAGCCAAAGACTCTCACTGTTAGTGGCTAGTAAGGTAGAATCCCCAAAGAGGGGTCCCTTGATGGCCTCACAACCCCATTATAGTTACCACATATACCAGTCGTCAGGGGTTGGGGCACATTCATGTCAGCATCATGGGTGCAAGGGCAGTGGGACTTCCCCATGAAGGATGCCTCTTCCAACCTGAAAAGTGCTACTGGCTCAAGCCTTGTCGGGGTGTCATGCAAGGATTCACTCGGGCAACACAACTACAGTGGCTTATGTGAACAGACAAGGAAGTAGAAAAGTCGATCCTTGTCTCAAGTCTCATCTCAGATCTTCCTTTGGCCGACTTCCTCAGCAGGAAAACCCTGAAGGTGGGAGAATGGAAATGAAACACTGCTGTCTTTCAGTTTTTGGTGACCAGGTGTGGTCGGCCTTGCCTAGAACTGTTTGTGTCCAACCTGAATAGTCAGATTCCGGACTTCTTCTCCTTATTCAGATGGGATACTTTGAGAGCAGTGGATGCCCGAACCCATTCCTGGCCTCAATGTCTCTTGTACACTTTCCCTCCATTTCCTCTCATTTCCAGAACATTGGTGAAGATCTGGGAAGAGAAGGCACAAGTGATTTTGATTGCTCACTTTTGGCCCAGAAGAGCCTGGTTTTCTCTTCTTCAGGTTTCCAGTCGGCAGTATTGGACTCTTCCGTATTGCGGGATCTTCTCTCTCAGGGGCCAGTTTTACATCCGGAGGTCAGTCATCTACATCCTACGACCTGGCTTCTGAATGGCTCCTGTTAAGTAACTAGAGTTTCTCAGACAATGTCGTCTCTACTCTTGTCTATATTAGGGTTTGAAATGCCTTTGTCATTCTCCAAAGACAAGTGTGGTGGGTGTTTTTTTTTTTTTTTTTTTGTTTTGTTTTTTTTTTCTCTTCCTCCATCAATTATTCTGGAGTTTCCGCAATTGGGGCTGGACAGAGGTTAAAGAATCAGCACCATCAAGGTCCAGATCGCTGCTCTCAGCAGCCACTTAGGCTTAAGGTCTTACTGTTTTTCAACAGGTTTGTCAAAGGAGCCTCCTGGTTACAGCTCTTTGTCCATCCCTCAGTGCCCCCCTGAATCTTGTTCTGCTGTTCTAGATGGTTCTTCATTTGAGCCCCTCTTGACATCTCCCGCCAATATCTGACATTTAAGGCTACCTTCCTGTTGGCTATGGACACATCGAGGCATATGGGTGAAATTCAGTCCTTCTCTTGCAATGTCCCCTTTTTGACAATTTTGGATAACTATTATTCTGAAAGCACCATCTCTTCTTCCCGAGGTTGTCTTCAAATTTAATGGTCTCCAAGAAGTGGTCTTTCCTTCATTTTGTCAGAACCCTTTTTCGAGCAAAGAGCAGGAATTCCATAATCTTCGTGTCAGAAGATGTGTGTTACTCTACCTTCAGTGTACTGAGAAATTCAGATGCTCTGATCTTCTGGTGCAATACCGAGGTAGAAACAAAGGGGTGGCTGCTAGCAAAATTACTGTATTATAAATTGAATGTTATTTGTAATTGAGACTTGTCTTTTGGCTGCAAAATACTGTCTGCTGTGGCCCCTCCCTAATGCTTTTGTCTGCCAATCCTCCTGTTGGTGGAGTTGTGGGGGGAAAAAATAAAAAGGTTACTCTTGCCAGTAATTGGATTTACCTTTAACCTCTACAACAGCACAATGGTTTTTCTCTCCCTTATTTTTGTTGTTTGAGATAATGATATGACAGACACGACTGAACCGGAATTGATTGGTGATGTGTGTGGCACACCTTTTACAAGTTAGACGTGGAAGAATAGGGGCAGTTGAGAAGCAAAGTCCTGTCCTGTTCAAATTTGTCTGAGGGTTCTAAGCAAATTAGAGCATGTCTGTCTCTTAACTCACTAGTGGGGTCTAGTATTCTCTCCATGATCAGTTTTGCTAGTTCTTCTTTTGAACAATTGACACATAGGAAGACTAGAGATCAAAAACATTTTTTCTGCTTTAGCCAACATAATATGGCATTCAGTGGAACGTGTGTGTGTGTGTGTGTGTGTGCGTGTGTTTTTGTTTTTTGTTTTTTTGGTACACCAGATGCATGGCCCTGCATAGTGGCCATAATCTGTTTACTAATCCTGATCCAAAATCTAGTTGTGTGCATGAGGCTTAATATTCTGTAATATGCTTAAAGCATACCTTTAACCATGAAAATACAATCCAATTTTCACAAAGTTGCGCTATATTCACACCTGCCGGAGGACCAGAAGAACCAAGAAAAAACTGATTAATTCATGATCAAACAGAATCCAAGGGACCCCCATTGACTATAATGGGGTCTGTCCGATATTTATCTATCCTTTTCAACTGAAATTGCCAGATGAAAAAGTCAGGTTTGCAGGACCTTTTTGTCTGTAGATTTTAGATGGATCTACACATGAGAGTCACCAACGCAGATATGAATCCAGCCTTACTGAGCGGATTGATCGTTTTATGGGAAAACATTCATTATACACACGTGGACAAAATTGTTGGTACCTCTCGTTTTTTTTTTTTTTTTTTTAAACTCGTTTTATTGAAAATTGCGTATCAGACAAAGGAAAAGAAATCAAAACAAATACATAACATGTTGCGCACCAAAAAACGAGAATTTCAATGTAAATTCACTCAACGCACCACATCCCACCTCGCCAGGTCCTCGTCCCATCCGGACCATATAACGTAGACTCGGTACAGAAAGAATATAATCAGGACATGCGTAATACTGTATACATCAGTTATCATGTACAAAACATGCAGTCAATAAGTCAAGGGTAACAACAAGGATACACTCCAAAATGAGAGGTCGTGGATACTCCCGGTGTCTCGCACCCCTCACGGCATGAGTAAATTAATGGCAGAGCGCAATGAGGGAGCCGTATATTGGGTTACCGGAGAATTGCACCATGTTCCCCACACCTTATGGAATTTCTGAGGGCACCCTCTCCCTTTATACACAATCTGGTTATAAGGAAGAACAGTATTAACAAGTTTCTTCCACTGAGATACTGATGGGGGTTTCGGAGCCATCCATCGCAGTGCGATAGCTTTCCTAGCATAAAATAAAGACTCCCTCAAAAGGATTCTAACATGGTGTTGCCATATTTCTTCATCTAATACGCCGAAAAGGCATATCTCTGGGGTTAATGGTATAGGTTTAGCCAGAACTTCCGCCAGGAGATCCACGACCCCTTTCCAAAAACATTGTATGATCGGACATTCCCAAATCATATGCCAAAAGTCTGCCTGTGGACAAAGACACCTAAGGCATCCGGGGTTGGGCAGACGTCCCATTTTGTATAGACGGGAAGGTGTCAAGTAACATTGGTGTAGAATATACGTTTGAATCAGTTTGTTGTTAGCTGAAGGTGACACATGTTGAGGAGATTCAAGGATATCTTGAAACATCTCATCTGTGAGAGTTGGGATATTTATGCTCCATCGCGTCAAGGCCGGGGCGTCCAAAGTGGACACCTTGGCCTGTATCAGATGTGCATATAAAGTAGATATCAAACCCCCAGGGCCCTGTGAGCGAAGTATGCCGATAAGCGGATACTCAGGTATATTGTCCAATCGATCCGGGAACTGAGAAGAAAGTGCATGTCTAATCTGTAGATATCTAAAGAACTGCGTTCTAGGGATGCCATAGGAGGAGCTTAGCGAGTCAAACGTTTTAAAAACCCCTTGTATGTACAGGTCACTAAGAGAGGACACGCCATACTGCGACCAGGCCCGGGCGCCAGGCAGGGCAAATAACGTCGGCAGACCAGGGTTGTGCCAAAGCGGGGTCTCCGCAGGTATATCAGAATAAGTGGACACCTTTTTCGCCTGACGCCAGACCTGTCCCGCCAGGGCATGGATGGGCAACAATTTCCCCCTAAACAAGGCCGGGTGTTCCAACACCGGCCACAGATTATGCAGACCCAGGTGGTGAGCCAGATGTGCCTCGGACCTCGGTAGGGGATCAGATGAGAGCCACTTCCTAATAAAACGGAGCTGTCCTGCCAGGTAGTAAAGAAACAGATCAGGGAGTGATGTGCCCCCGAGCTGCTTTGGTCATTGTAGAGATGACAACCTAAGCTTAGATCTAGAGTTTCCCCATATAAAGGAGATAATGAGGGAGTCCATTTGTTTAAAAAATCTAAGGGGCACGGACACAGCAGAATGGCTTATAGCATATAGACATTTGGGTAGTACTATCATTTTAACTAGGTTGATTCTACCAGCCACCGACAAAGGCAGTGTAGCCCAAAGATTAAACTTAACCCTAAAGTGCGAGATGAGCGGAAAGATGTTCTGTTCCAAAAAACACCTATGGTCCCTAGATATAAAGATGCCCAGATATTTGCAGGTTGAGACTGTAGTCAATCCACATACCACATTCCCCTCAGCTACACTTGACGCACGGCCAATATGCATGTATGAGGACTTAGTCCAATTGGTCCGTAGGCCAGAATAATTACCAAATTCGTCAATTATAGCCATGGCTCTGGGCAGAGACCGGGAGGGGTCGCTCATAAACAGGAGTAAGTCATCGGCATATAGTGCTGTTCTCTCCTCCCGGGTGCCTATCACTATGCCTTTATATATGGGGTCATTCCGAAGCAGTATTGCCAAGGGTTCCACCGCCAGAGCAAACAGTAGCGGTGACAATGGACATCCTTGTCTTGTACCCCTACCCAAAGGAAAGTAGGAAGACAACGCTCCATTAATGGACAGTGCCGCTCTAGGGGAACAGTATAGAAGGGAAATCCAGGTAACAAACCCCTCTCCAAATCCGTATCCTCGCAACACCTGCAATAGAAAAGGCCACTCGACAGAGTCGAACGCCTTTGTTGCATCTAAAGAAGCCATCGCCCAGTCATGTGAGGATGATGCCCCAATCTGAGTTATCACCTGAGCCCTTCTAAGATTATCCGATGTGGATTTTCCAGGCATAAAGCCTGTCTGATCCGGATGGACAAGGTCGAGAACAACAGAATTTAGCCTTTTCGCCAACATTTTAGTAAGGAGTTTATAATCTATATTAAGCAGTGATATAGGCCTATATGAGCCACAGTCCAGCGGATCCTTGTCAGGCTTAAGTAACAGGATAATGGTGGCGTCATAAAAGGATTCCGGGAGACTGCGGCCCACAAAGGCAGCGTTATAACAGTCAAGCAACACCGGGAGAAGCAGGCCCCCATACTAGGCATAAACCTCCACCGGGATGCCGTCCGGACCCGGCGATTTGCCCCTTGCCATATCTGCCAGGGCACCCGATAGCTCCTCTAGCGTAAAAGGGGAATCTAAAAATTCACGTTGGTCTTCTGACAATGTAGGAAGGGGGATCAAGCCCAAATAGGTGGCAAGCTCTCCGTCAGTGACTCTAAGCTTGGAGAGGTATAACTCACTGTAATACCTATAAAATCTGTCACTAATGGCCAAGCTATTGGACAGTACCTCCCCCGTCTCTGAATGTACTCGTAGTATTGCAGGTGAGGCTGTGTTTTGATGTATCAGTTGAGCTAGAAAGCTGCTCGACTGGTTGCCGAGTTCGTAAAACTTCTGTTTGCTAAAAAACAGAGACCTACGTGCCTTGTCATGCAGTATATGCAGATATTGTCTACCCGTCTGCAACCATTGAGACCTAGCCTCATCAGTTGGATTAGCCACGTATGCGGCTTCGAGCGAGGCACACTGGGTCGCCAAGGTGGTCTCCAACAGCGAGGATTCCCTCTTTACAAAGGAAATGGAGGACTTAATACAACCCCTAAGATATGCCTTCATAGTTTCCCATAAGAGGAGCGGAGAAGTGTTTGGGGAATTAATGGTCAAAAACGTCTGAAGTTGATCAGGTATTCGATCATGTGGTACAAATAGTTTCAACCAAAATGGGTGGATTCGCCAACCCTGTCGTGGCTTAGCAGCCGTACTACTATTTAATTGGACCAACAACGGGGAATGATCAGACACTGCCCTGGGTAAATAGGATATGGTCTGCAACAAAGAATATGCTTTAGTATTTCCAAAAGCATGGTCAATCCTGGACAGAGTATGTCTGTTGGCAGAGTGACAGGAAAAGGTGCGGGCCTCCGGAAACCGGACCCGCCACAAATCCAACCACCCCAATTCACGGATCACTCCGGCCATTGTAGTAGGGCGAGGCAGAGAGGGGGAACCTGGCTCCGCGGAGAACCGATCCAATGCAATATCCATAACTTTGTTAAAGTCACCCAAACATAATGCAATAGCCCCAGGGAATCGGGTCACATAATGCAATAGCCCCAGGGAATCGGGTCGGTACCTCTCGTTTAGTGAAAGAAAAATCCACAATGGTCACAGAAATAACTTGAATCTGACAAAAGTAGTAATATATAAAAATTCTATGAAAATGAACAAATGAAAGTCAGACATTGCTTTTCAACCATGCTTCAACAGAATGTTTTAAAAAAAAGAAAACTCATGAAACAGGCCTGGACAGAAATGATAGTACCCTTAATTTAATATTTTGTTGCACAACCTTTTGAGGCAATCACTGCAATCAAACGATTCCTGTAACTGTCAATGAGACTTCTGCACCTCTCAACAGGTATTTTGGCCCACTCCTCATGAGCAAACTGCTCCAGTTGTCTCAGGTTTGAAGGATGCCTTTTCCAGACGGCATGTTTCAGCTCCTTCCAAAGATGCTCAATAGGATTTAGGTCAGGGCTCATAGAAAGCCACTTCAGAATAGTCCAATGTTTTCCTCTTGGCCATTCTTGGTCACAGAAATAGCTGTTTTTAGATGTGTGTTTTGGGTCATTATCCTGTTGCAAGACCCATGACCTGCTACTGAGACCAAGCTTTCTGACACTGGGCAGCACATTTCTCTCTAGATCCCTTGATAGTCTTGAGATTTCATTGTGCCCTGCACAGATTCAAGACACCCTGTGCCAGATGCAGCAAAGCAGCCCCAGAACATAACAGAGCCTCCTCCATGTTTCACAGTAGGGACGGGTGTTCTTTTCAAGATATGCTTCATTTTTCCATCTGTGAACATAGAGCTGATGTGCCTTGCCAAAAATTTTGATTTTTGTCTCATCTGTCCATAGGACATTCTCCCAGAAGCTTTGTGGCTTGTCAACATGTAGTTTGGCAGATTCTAGTCTGGCTTTTTTATGATTTTTTTTTTTTTTTTTTTTTTTTTTTTCAACAATGGTGTCCTCATTGGTCGTCTCCCATGAAGTCCACTTTGGCTCAAACAACGATGGATAGTGGGATCTGATACTGATGTTCCTTGAGCTTGAAGTTCACCTTTAATCTCTTTAGAAGTTTTTCTGGGCTCTTTTGTTACCGTTCGTATTATCCTTCTCTTTGATTTGTCATCAATTTTCCTCCTGCGGCCACGTCCAGTGAGGTTGGCTACAGTCCCATGGATCTTAAATTTCTGAATAATATGTGCAACTGTAGTCACAGGAACATGAAGCTACTTGGAGATGGTCTTATAACCTTTACCTTTAACATGCTTGTCTATAATTTTCTTTCTAAGCTCCTGAGACAACTCTTTTCTTCGCTTCCTCTGGTCCATGTTGAGTGTGGTACTCGCCATGTCACCAAACAGCACAGTGAGTATCTGTAGCCCTATATACAGGCCCACTGACTGATTACAAGATTGTAGACACCTGTGATGCTAATTAGTGGACACACCTTGATTTAACATGTCCCTTTGGTCACATTATTTTCAGGGGTACCATCATTCCTGTCCAGGCCTGTTTCCTACATTTTTTTTTTTTTTTTTTAATTCTGTTGACGCATGGTTGAAAAGCAATGTTTGACTTTCATTTGTTCGTTTTCATAGAATTTTTATATATTACTTTTGTCAGATTCAAGTTATTTCTGTGACCATTGTGGGTTTTTCTTTAAACGAGGGGGTACCAACAATTTTGTCCACGTGTGTATATCTCATCCCCTTCTGTGCTTAGAGACAGTCATCTATTTATGGTGGCAGTGCTTCATAGTGACTGACAGCCCTCCTTGTACGAATGTGCATACGAAAATAGCTGTCCGTCACTAATAGAAACAGCCATCTAGTTCTGGGGGTGATTCTAAGCAAATAAATAAATAATACAAATAAACTACAGGTTATGTAGCTTTGTGGTTAAGGATTTAGTATATTGATACTGCTCAGCTCCTCCTACTCTAACGTTTTTTTTTTTTTTTTTTTTTTTTTTTATTCATGGTGACAAGTTACTTTTTAAAACCTTGTGGTAACGAATCTGAGTAAGACTCTATGCACATGGGCAAATACGATCTAAAAAAATCTGGTCCTTATTGCTTGCATCCATTTCCCTGGCTGAATGTGGCCCAGAGACCGGTACTTTTGTATCATAGTGATCTATGTTAGGAGTCCCTGCAGTACGGGACAGTGGAAGAGCAGGGAGGGAGGGACACCTAGCATTATAGATCACTATGAACGAGTCATGGTATACAGTGGGGGGAAAAGTATTTAGTCAGCCACCAATTGTGCAAGTTCTCCCACTTAAAAAGGAGAGAGGCCTGAAATTAACATCATAGGTAGACCTCAACTATGAGAGACAAAATGAGAAAACAAATCCAGAAAATGAGTCTGATTTTTTTAAAGAATTTATTTGCAATTTATGGTGGAAAATAAGTATTTGGTCAATAACAAAAGTTCATCTCTATACTTTGTTATATATCCTTTGTTGGCAATGACAGAGGTCAAACGTTTTCTGTAAGTCTTCACAAGGTTGGCACACACTGTTGCTGGTATGTTGGCCCATTCCTCCATGCAGATCTCCTCTAGAGCAGTGATGTTTTGGGGCTGTCGCTGGGCAACACGGACTTTCAACTCCCTCCAAAGGTTTTCTATGGGGTTGAGATCTGGAGACTGGCTAGGCCATTCCAGGACCTTGAAATGCTTCTTACGAAGCCACTCCTTCGTTGCCCTGGAGGTGGGCTTGGGATCATTGTCATGCTGAAAGACCCAGCCACTCAGAATCTCACGATACATGGCCCCATTCATTCTTTCATGTACACGGATCAGTCGTCCTGGTCCCTTTGCACAGAAACAGCCCCAAAGCATGATGTTGCCACCCCCATGCTTCACAGTAGGTTTGGTGTTCTTTGGCTGCAACTCAGCATTCACTTTCCTCCAAACACGACAAGTTGTATTTCTACCTAACAGTTCTACTTTGGTTTCATCTGACCATATGACATTCTCCCAATACTCTTCTGGAACATCCATATGCTCTCTAGCAAACTTCAGACAGGCCCGGATATGTACTGGCTTAAGCAGGGGACTTGTATGGCACTGCAGGATCTTAGTCCCAGGCGGCATAGTGTGTTACTGACGGTAGCCTTTGTTACGTTAGTCCCAACTTTCTGCAGGTCATTCACTAGGTCCCCCCCGTGTGGTTCTGGGATTTTTTGCTCACCGTTCTTGTGATCATTTTGACTCCACGGGATGAGATCTTGCATGGAGCCCCTGATCGAGGGAGATTATCAGTGGTCTTGTATGTCTTCCATTTTCTAATTATTGCTCCCACAGTTGATTTCTTCACACCAAGCTGCTTGCCTATTGCAGATTCAGTCTTCCCAGCCTGGTGCAGGTCTACAATTTTGTTTCTGGTGTCCTTCCACAACTCTTTGGTCTTCACCATAGTGGAGTTTGGAGTGTGACTGTTTGAGGTTGTGGACAGGTGTCTCTTATAGTGATAACAATGTCAAACAAGTGCCATTACTACAAGTAATGAGTGGAGGACAGAAGAGCCTCTTAAAGAAGTTACAGGTCTGTGAGAGCCAGAAATCTTGCTTGTTTGTAGGTGACCAAATACTTATTTTCCACCATAATTTGCAAATAAGTTCTTTAAAAATCATACAATCTGATTTTCTAGATATGTTTTCTCATTTTGTCTCTCATAGTTGAGGTCTACCTATGATGACAATTACAGGCCGGCCTCATCTTTTAAGTGGGAGAACTTGCACAATTGGTGACTGACTAAATACTTTTTTCCCCCCACTGTATGGACCAAATTCAGTGTGAGTAATATACATATTCCCCCCCCCCCTTTTTTGGGGAATTAAAAATACCCCCATTTTAATTTTTTTTTTTTCCAGGAACTGGAAAAGTTGGGCCTTGGTGACAGGGTAGATCTACATGTCTATGAGGTTCCAGTTGAATATCAAACTGTACAAAGGTTAATCCCTGAATTATGGATAAAGCACAAACCTCAGGTAAACTTGTGAAATTATTCAGAGTCGATTACTCATTTATCTTTGCCCTGACTAAAAGGTAAGAAATGGTGCACTTTTTTTTCCTTCATCACAACAAGTGTAAGTGTAAAAGCTAAAAGAGTGAAGTGCAAATCCGTAAAGGAAAAATGCACAAAGTGCACTGTCAATCCCACTCTGAAAAATTTTAAAATCTTTATCACTAGGTGTTCTGTGCCCATCGTTCTTAAAGGGTACATGAGTTTTCAATGGAACTTACAAATCGTGCAGAGACTTCCTCTGGTCATTGCTCTTTTGATATTGATAACACTTCACTCAGCAAGGGGTAGACCTCTGCCATTTAGTTTACTGAGCAACACTTCCCTATCAGCACTTATGAGGTTCAGGAGTATGCACAATGCCCTATCTAATTGTCTGTGGATTATACTTGTCAGTGGTCCTACACATGCATGATCTTTTCACAAGCCCCTCTCCTTTCATCCTCCTGCTGATTCAGAAGAGTTATGATTATGAAGGCTGCCATTATGCCTGAGGTGCTGTACAACAGCCACATGGACTGTAGACACAATAGTTTGGAGATGTTAATTGAGTTCTAGGGAACATTTTCTAGACATGTTCTGTGACTTGTTCAGAGGTCTTTGTACAGTAAGGGTCGTAGATCAACGGTATACGAATATGAATGGTGGTCACTGCTATTTATACATGATATCTGTCCTAGTAATCATGCTCGTGCTGATAATTAGATGACTGTTGCAAAGTTATAGAAACTGAAAAAGCATATTTTTTTTTTTTTTTTTTTTTTAAATATAGATACTCCCTAGATGGATGAAATGATTTATTTAATTATCACATTCCAAAAATAATCCTCATACCTTTGAGGATTGCATTTTTTTCAAGATGAGCTTTTCGCATTACTATTTTAGGACGGTGCCCCACATGGCGTAAACTCTGTGGGGAAAAAAAACGCGGTGTTTTAGTCACAGCAAAGTGAATCCCATCCCCACTTTGTGGAAAAATATGCGCAGTGGACACACTGCGGTTTTGGAAAACGCAGCAGGCTGATTATACCTACGGAAATGCAGACTGCTGCCCTATAGGTATAATGGAAGCAGAAAGTCCGCAGAGGTTTCCTTTTCACTTTCTGTGAAAAGCGTTGCAGGAAAAACGATGACGCATTTTCACCGTGGTTTTTTTTTTTTTTTTTTCCCCCCAGCACGCTTTTGCTGTCGGATACGTGGGGCCTTAGCCTTAAAGGTTTTTATTGGCCCCAAATTGCTGACTTATCTATAGGATAGGTCATCAGTGATGTGATCTGTGAGTGACCAACACCTGGTTCCGGAAGCTGCTAGTGGACGGGCAGTGTATCCAGCCCTGTACATTGTGCAGCGGTGCTTCTGGGGAACAGCCACGCCGCTTCTATTACTTGTCCACTAGCAACAGCAACCAGGTGGGTTTCGGACACCCACAGATAACATACTGATGACCTATACTGTTGATAGATCATCAGTATGAAAATTCTATTTAGGGCCAAAAAGTTATGAGTATTTGTATTAATATGACACTATTTCAAGGTACATAGAACATATGGCTGGGCCATTAATTGTAAAATAACCAAAACTGAATTTTAACCCAGATCACCAATGTGATTTTGTTCGTCTGTTATTTTGGTTTGTTTATTACAATATTCGTGAGGTTCCACCTGCAGTTTCCTTCGGGCTGAACACGTCCAAACCAAAACAACTATTATACTCTGGGATCTGGTAAGATTTGGAAGTTGGAACTTTTTCTCCAGCCCCCACCATTCCTGAGCAATTAATGCTGTTAGTATCAGTGTCTGTGCTATTTAGGCTCTGTACTGTCAGGTGGGCAGGAGCAGACGAGGTGTGATTCTGAGCTCTGACACCTTTCACCTCTGTTTGGAACTCTGAATCATGCCCCCCCCTTGCCTGCTCTTGCCTGCTCCATCTCATCTGACAGTAGAGAACCTAAATGGCATATCAGGTATCAAAACGAAAAGCACCTATTGCTTAGGAACAGTAGGGGCTAGAGAAAAGCTTCCAACTGGATTAAGATCAGCGGAGCAACACCTGTTAAAAAACAGAGAACTGGACTTGGCAGAGTTGGTATATGATCAACCTTTGGTTGAATTTCAAATTAATCCCGCTCAGATGGAGGAGAAAAAAGGCCAGGAATATAGATGCGAAATTAATCACCGTACCTTTTATAGGACTGCCTGCACTCTTCAGATTAGTCTCTTTATTGTGGACTGCTTCTTAGTTGTAGAGAAATTTAGGCTTTTATATTTATGCAAATTAAGTGAAAGCGTTTACGCTAGGTTCACACTTGCGCTGTCTGTCGTTTGGGTCTGCCGGTGGATCAAACGACAGAGAGGCAGACTACTGTTTCAGCAGTTACATACTAACACCGGCGGGCCACATTGACTATAATAGGGTCCGTCAGGTGTCCACCATTTCAAAACTGAAATCGGCGGAGAAAAAAGTCCTCGGTGGTTTCTGTGACTCAGGCAGAGATGTGAACCCAGCCTTATTTTGCAGCTCTGAATTCTGATTCAGGCTCCACTCATGCAAGATAATGACGTTAGACAGAGATGGAACTGTCAGTCAAGACCAAGGTCAAGGCATCAAGCTTGGGAGTGGTCAGTACTTCTCATTTGCACATACGATAAAAGTCTGTTTTATCACTAATTAACCCTTGATGAGAATAAATGCCTGTTTTTAGCTTTTTGTTTTGTTTTTAGTCCCATTATTGGACTTGACAAATAGGGTGCTTAATCACTAGTATACATTGCAATACATTCTGTGTTTACCTTATGCTGACTGCTGCTCTAAGAGGTTGAACGTCAAATACTGGAGTTCTCTCCTAAACTGGCCGTTCCAGCAAGATGTCAACAATAAAAGCCAGAACCCACTGTGGATCGCACGAGCACAAAATTTGTGCTCACATACAGTACTGTGGAAAAGTATTAGTACTATGCAAAGTAAGAATGCTTTGAGAAATAGAAGTGTTAACCCCTTCTCTCCCACCTTTTGTCTTGTTTTTTATCTCTCTACTTAATGGACTTTACACTGTGAAGAAACACACAAAGACTTGGAATTGGACCTTTGTGATACTTTTTTGTTTTTATCTGTCTTTTTTTTTTTCACTGCTTGAAATGGGAACTTTTGTGTCTGCAGTCAATTCCTTTGTCTACACAAGAGAGAAACTTTTGCAGCTTAGAGACACAGCAGGGCTGCATACCATTTGCCCACCCATCCCCCAAGAGCTCTGGAGAAAGAAAAAGCGGGGGGAGGGGCTGCAGAGCAGGAACTCTTCAGAGGATTAAAAAGAGGCGTTACCGACCAGCTCTTCCCTCCATCATTATGGGCAATGTGAGATCTCTTGCAAACAAGATGGATGAACTAACAGCGCTCACCAGGCATCATCAGGAGTTTCGGGTGTGCAGCATGATGCTACTTACAGAGACTTGGCTCACTGAAGTTACTCCTGACCCTCTGGTCTCCTTGGATGGTTTTAAACTCCTTTGGGCAGACAGGACAAGGGAGAGCGGTAAGAGGAAAGGAGGGGGGCTGGCAATGTTTGTGAATAATAGATGGTGCAATCCTAGGCACATTGTGATTAAGGAGCAAACTTGCTGTAAGGACATTGAACTATTAGCTGTGAGCATGAGACCTTTCTATCTACCAAGGGAACTATCACATGTCATCGTGATAGCTGCATATGTCCCCCCCCTCTGCGAAAACTGACGCTGCCTGCGAGGTCCTACAAGCCACGCTGAGCCATTTACAATCACAACACCCCCAGGCCCTCCTTCTTGTTTCTGGCGATTTCAACCATGCTTCTCCATCATCCACACTGCCCAGTTTCACACAGTATGTAACCTGCCACACAAGAGACAACAAAACACTGGACTTGTTCTTTGCCAACGCGAGGGAGGCATATAACTCATCAGCCCTACCGCCCCTGGGAAGATCGGATCACAACCTAGTACATCTCCGACCTGTGTACAAGCCACTTGTACGTAGAGAACCAGCTGTCACCCGCACAGTGAGGATATGGTCCGAGGAGAGTGATGAGGCCCTGAGGGATTGTTTTGACACAACCGCATGGGAAGTTTTGCAGGATTCGTATGGAGAAGATATAGAAGGACTCACACACTGCATAACGGACTACATTAATTTTTGTGTGGACAACACCGTACCCACAAAAGTGAGGTGCTTCTCCAACAACAAACCATGGATTAACTCTGATATAAAAACACTACTTAAGGAGAAAAAGATGGCATTCAGGACAAGAGATAAGGAGGGGTTGAGGGAAGTACAAAAGGAGCTGAGGCATCAAATCAGGCAAGGAAAAGCCAGTTATACGGAAAAAATGGAAAAGCAAATGGAAAGAAAAGACATAAGGGGGGTCTGGGAGGGGCTTAAGTCAATTTCCGGTCATAAACAGTCTGTCTGCCAGATTGAGGCAGATGTTAATTGGCTTAATGAACTAAACCTATTCTTCAACAGATTTGATCACACACCAGCTCCTCCCACCCCAGCATGTCCTTCAACTCCCCCCACCACAATGACTTCACCCCATTCACCCCATGTGGCTACTTCCCAACAGACCAGTAAATCCAGAAATCTGTCTTTATCTGACCACAGTCTGACCTTCACACAGGCCCAGGTGAGGAAGGAGATGAAAAAGATCAAGGCGAGGAAAGCCGCAGGGCCAGATGACATCAGTGCAAGGGTAATTAAGACTTGTGGGGACCAGCTGTGTGGTATAATTATATATATGTTGTGATGATTCTGCTTAAGTGTGGCTAAAACTCAAAGCTATATTTTGGTCTCTGGGTAGCGTATTTCTCTCTCGTTCCATTTATTCATACTGTGCGCAGCTATAAGCATGGGTGTATATTGGCAGTAGTGGCAACACGGGAACAATAGGGCTCCATTGTACTCCTACACAGCCCTGAGTGATCAAACAATAGGGCATTGTTCCAGCCTGGGCTGTTAGATCAAATATGCCTGATAATATTGTATCATGTCATTTGGTCTCATCTACATACAAAGGATCTGGACCTGATTGCATTAACTCATCAGACGTGCTGCCGCCGATGACCTCATTCTGGGAGGTGGCATAAAGGGTATAAAAGATGAGGTAAGAGGTCTGTGGGGAGAGATCATGTTATGGAGACTGTGCTGATATAATGCTATGGAGATTATGCTATGGAGATTGGGCTGAGACCAACACAGACTACAGAGTTGTTACAGACAGACCATGAGGAGAGGCTGCTGTGATGAGATTCTATTGAGACTACTGGACTAATGCTGAGAGACTGTGAAGAGCATGCAGACGGGATTATTGTACTGTGATGCCACATGCTAGGAGTTAATGCCACATGCCAAGAAGCCTCCACTGGTTATTCACACATGACAGAGCATGTGTGAGTGTTGGACTACAGAACCACATTCAAGGACATGTGTGGTAAAGTAATTATTTCACCTTTATCCCTTTTATTTTATTTGTACTGTATCTTGTAACTAGTAACTGTTAATGCTTGCATATATCTGCATATCTGTTCTGAACTGTATATGTTAGATTTTAATACCGACCCATTTAGGGGTTAATAAATATATAAAATTTAGAAGCCTTGTCTTGTATTTATCTTGTGAACCCGGCACTCACTGGCGGTGAGTGTGGTTTTTATATGAAAGAGGACTCAGGTGGGGCCACAGCGGTGTTGGCGCACTGAGGATCTTTCACATTGGTGGCAGCGTGGTGGGATCTTAGGATAAACGGCGTGTGTTGGTGACCTATATCACTCACATGCTGGGGATTATGGTAATCCTATGAGACAAGCTCGGTATTAAAGCAAGCATTAAGATACAGTGAAAGTTTGATACAGTGCTGTTCCCCTCCCTTACTCTTTGTATTCTATCCTGTCTTTTATTTGGGAAATACCAGTGGATGGCTAGTGGGCTCAGAAGCAGATCTCCAAAACTGCTGAACCAGGCTTTTGGAGATCCTGAGCGTATGGCTGAAATGGAGGCAGCCACAGCTATGCAGAGTCCTGATTTTGGGGCTAGGCCAGGAAGTGCAGCAAGCAGCCCGGTCCCAAGGATTACTTCACCAGGAGAGGCCAGTAGCCCCAGCCTTGTGGGAGGAATGGCTTCAGTCTGGCAAATGGTCCTGTAGCAAGCAGGCACCGGTGACCCTAACACATACCTGCAGGTGTTGGGCCGCTTTCAGGAAGCCGTAGAAGGGCAGGCAGAGAGAGAGAGGAAAGCTGCAGAATGGGAACGACAGTTTGCTGAGCGACAGGCCGAGAGGGAGTATCAGCTTGAGCTGAAAAGGCGGGAAATCTCCCAGCAAGTGCAAACTCCAACAACCCTGCAGAGACCCTCAAGTTGGAAGGAGAAGCCAGGCCGGAGTTCGCCACAGCCGTCTGTCGTCAGGTCGGGTGAGACAAATTATGCCCCGGGTGGTCCCTCCCCTGTCCCAAGAACTCTGGGCACCCTAGTGACCTTCCCCAAACCCCAAGGGGAGGTGCGGCGGGGCCATGCCTGTAACCCGACAGGACATTTCAAGAAGGAGTGCCCCAACTACCCTGAGAACTTCCCTGCTTCTCAAGCCACAGCAGGTGGCCCATCTGTGTGTCTGGATGGGGGTGCAGGAAAAGGAATGCGGACTGTGGGACTATTGACTGAATTGCCTGCTAATGTACTGTTGGGAACTGATTTAGGACCTATGATGTCCCAATATGGGGTGGGGAGCAACCCAATTTACTGTGATAAACTGTCTATGACTAATGTTGATAATGTGTCTGTCATATCTGCAGAGAGGGCCCGTAACCCCCCCTCTGAGATATTTCCCATGGCAGTAAGTGTACATGCTAATGAGTTGCCTTCAGTTCAGAGCAGGGAAGATGCAACTGAACTTCCTGCAACCCAGCTCAGCACAAATGTTATTGATGCTTTGTTCACCCCCGTGCTAGGAGCCAATGAGACTAAGTCTGTAGACACACCCACATCTGCGGGGGCGTCACCCTCCCAGCTTGTTAATCTGTCTACCATAGATCTCATTGAGGCCCGGTGTGAATTAACAATTGCTAATGAAGGTACTGTCAATGTAATTGCCAATGCTTGTTGTGAAAGTGTACAGGGTAGCTCTTCTGAGTCACTGGAAGCGACTTCTATTTCGCCCAGTGTATCCGATGAGCACCCAACTGCTGACCATGTGCCAGATGGTCAGGTAGGCTATGTGGATCTCATGGCCGATCCAGGTGAGGGACGGACTGCTGGTAGTGCGGTGTTAGCCTGCAGCCAGAGTGCTACAAGGGTGGAGGGCGTTCCGACCCTTGAACCGTTGCCTACACCACCTGGAGTCGGTGCTGAGACCGCCATGACTAGCTTCACTCCCTTTGAAGCCGGAGGAGTCCGGCCAGTATGAGACATACACGTCTCTTCTGTCCAGTTCTATTCCAGGAGTGCCCATGGCCCAAGTGCAGATGGCATGGGGTACTGGAGGTGTGATCCACGAAGGGGGTATGTCAACTGTATTACCTGTCAGTGTATTGTGGGAGGATGGTTTGGGGAAGCATGATCTCAGTCATTTGCCCAAGGTATCACCATCACCCACTCAAGTACAGGGAGGACAGGGTCCCAACATACCTGTGCCAGAACCAGAGGTGCCCCTAGATTTGGAAGCAAAGGGGGAGGTGCAGAATCCCCTAGAACTCTCCCAACTAGCGGCTAGTGTGGGGAAGACCCTGAGAGAGCAGGCCAAGGGTAGACAGGAGAGCAGAGATTGCCGGGATGGGATCTCTCGAATGGTATCCCAAGGGCCTGAGGTCATGAGTGTAAAGCTACGGGATGCCCGCACTCAGAAAGCGGACCCAGAACAGGCAGGAGGTAGCCAAGTGTACGTGGCTCAGAGCCTGGGCCTTAGAAGCGTCCCTAGTCAGACTAGAGAGCCAGAAGGGTCCGGCAGCTATGTAACAGGCACCTCTCTTTTGTCTCACTCCAGCCAAGAGTGCAGAGATGCTGTCCAAGCTGACCCTAATCTGGACATATTGAAGGCACATGGCGCTCAACCACCCTCGGAGTCTGACAAGGCCCGAGTCTGCTGGGACCCCGGGGGAAGGTGAGGGAGCCTTGGGGCCAGAGCCTGAGAAGCTGGAGGCGGAGGTGCTTTCAGAAGAGGGGCGTAGGCCCCTACTTCCTGCAAGCCCCATCTAAAGGGGGAGGTGTGATGATTCTGCTTAAGTGTGGCTAAAACTCAAAGCTATATTTTGGTCTCTGGGTAGCGTATTTCTCTCTAGTTCCATTTATTCCATTTATAAGCATGGGTGTATATTGGCAGAAGTGGCAACACGGGAACAATAGGGCTCCATTGTACTCCTACACAGCCCTGAGTGATCAAACAATAGGGCATTGTTCCAGCCTGGGCTGTTAGATCAGATATGCCTGATTAATATTGTATCATGTCATTTGGTCTCATCTACATACAAAGGATCTGGACCTGATTGCATTAACTCATCAGATGTGCTGCCGCCGATGACCTCATTCTGGGAGGTGGCATAAAGGGTATGAAAGATGAGGTAAGAGGTCTGTGGGGAGAGAGGCGCACGGAGGATCTTTCACAATGTATAATATTAGCCTGAGGCAGGAAATAGTCCCTGAATTATGGAAATCTTCTTGTGTGGTACCAGTTCCAAAGAAACCTCACCCTACGGACCTCAACGACTACAGACCTGTAGCACTGACATCCCACCTGATGAAGATCTTAGAGAGATTGGTTCTCACACATCTTCGCCCTATAGTGAGCCCCGCTATGGACCCTCTCTAGTTTGCTTATCGGCCAGGCATTGGGGTAGATGATGCCATCATCCACCTTCTGCACAGGGCTCTGTCTCACCTGGAGAAACCAGGGAACACGGTGAGAATAATGTTCTTTGATTCCTCCAGTGCTTTTAACACCATACAGCCCAGGTTACTGAGAGACAAGCTGGGCCTTGCTGGAGTGGACCACCACCTCTCCCACTGGATCCTAGACTACCTCACAAATCGACCTCAATACGTGAGAGCCCAAGACGGGGGCACCTCAGGGTACGGTTCACGCCCCTTTTCTCTTCACACTGTACACTGCTGATTTTAGGTGCAACTCATCTAGCTTCTACCTACAGAAGTATTCTGACGACTCTGCAATAGTAGGCCTCATCACAGACGATGATGACAGGGAGTACAGAGAACTGAACCGGTTTTTTGTGGACTGGTGCCACCTGAAGATTAACACGGGGAAGACCAAGGAGATGGTGGTGGACTTCCGTAAAGGCAGATGCCCTCCAAAACCAGTGGACATCCTAGGGACGGGCATCGAGATTGTGAACACCTATAAGTACCTGGGTTTGCTCCTTAATAATAAGCTGGACTGGGCAGATCACATGGAGGCCCTGTACAGGAAGGGCCACTGCAGGCTCTACCTGCTTAGGAAGCTGAGAGCCTTTGGAATCCGGGGGGGCACTTCTTAGGACTTTCTTCAACTCGGTAGTGGCATCAGCCATCTTCTTTGGAGTGGCCTGCTGCGGGAGCAGTATATCAACCAGGGACAGAAATAAACTTGACAAGCTGATTAGAAGGGCCAGCTCTGTCCTGGGGAGCCCACTAGACCCAGTGCAGGTGGTGGGTGACAGAAGGAAGGATACTGTCCGTGGTGAGCTCCATGCAGAAGAAGAAGTCCCATCCCATGCATGAGACTGTGATTGCGCTGGGCAATACTGTCAGTGACCGACTGCTCCACCCTAGGTGTGAGAAGGAGCGCTATCGGAAGTCTTTCCTCCCCACCGCGGTTAGGCTGTACAAGCAACACCGACCTAAGCGGAGATCATTACACACAGAGAACTGAAATATCTCTCTGCCTGTTAAATTCCCCCCCCCCCCCCCTGCTACGTCCTATCTGTCTGTCTGCTATCGATGTAATGCCTCTTTCCTTGGAACATTCCTGTACATGTTGTATTTGTATCTGCTTATCTTATCTTTGCTGCTGTAACACACTGAATTTCACCATTGTGGGACTATTAAAGGACGACTTATTATTATTGTTGTTATTATTATTATTATTATTATTATTAAAAGCCATTAAACTTTTTTTTCCATTCACAGACCCATATGAGTGCTTAATTTTTGCGAGACAAATTGTATTTCATAATAACATTTGATATTCCGTTCAATGTTATCGGAAGCTGGAAATAAATTCAGAATGGGGTGGAATTTGAAAAAAAAAAATGTTGATAAACCCTTTTAACTGTATGCTCAGTGCAGTACAGCAAGGTATTAATTACACCAGATTCACTGGTCAATTGATTCAACTACGTTGTGTGCTTGAGAGATACAGAAGATTTTGTCCCTAGCCCCCACCGTTCCCGAGCTTATCAGTGATTTTGTTTTGGTGTCTGATATGCTATTTAGGCTCTGTACTGTCAGGAGGGCGGTGTCAGGCAGAAGCAGACATGGGTTGTGATTCTGAGCTCTGACACTGGCTGCCTCTGATTGGAACTCTGAATCAGGCTCCCCCCCCCCCTGCCTGACACTACCCTTCTGACACTAAATAGAACATCAGTCACCGAAACTAACTGTGCTTATTACTCAGAAATAGAAGCGTCTATTAACAGTTGCTAAAAACTTGAATTGTTGGAGGTGTTAAAAGCACTGGAGAAATCAAAGAACATTATTCTCACCGTGTTCCCTGGTTTCTCCAGGTGAGAGAGAGCCCTGTGCAGAAGGTGTATGATGGCATAATCTACCCTAATTCCCGGCCGATAAGCAAACTGGAGAGGGTCCATAGCGGGGCTCACTAGAGTGCGGAGATGTGTGAGAACCAATCTCTCTAAGATCTTCATCAAGTGGGATGTCAATACTACAGGTCTGTAGTCATTGAGGTCCATAGGGTGAGGTTTCTTTGGAACTGGTACCACACAAGATGATTTCCATAATTCAGGGACTATTTCCTGCTTTAGGCTCCTATTAAAAGTGAAGATTGAAGTTTTTTTGCAGGGAAAAATTCAACCATTTTCCAAGTTAGAGCTGGCTGAGCAACACCTTGATTTATAGGGTCCCCCTGCAATAGCATGACTACCACCTGTAGGCAAAAGGGTTTTATAACCGGTTAATTCTAATTTGGTCAAAGAATGACTATGATCATACCAGAATATAATAAGAGGGTTTTTAATAAATTAATAGAAAAGAGATAATACTTAGATGCAATTACAGGTGTTGCAAATTATAAATAGTTGTTTCCCAGGATGAAAAGGGGAGTCCCATTGTATATTACGTTTCAGTATACCCCTATCTTGTTCGATGACACCGAGGTTGCTGGGCATCCGTGATCCCAACTGAGACTAACTAGTACAATAGGTTTTTATAGTAAATTTATGTTGGGTGATAGTCTGTGATCAGCCTTGCTAATAATATATAGGGTAAAGTAGTATAATGTTGTACCGTGTTAGCCATAGAAAGTAGTAGAAGAGTGAAGAAATCAGGCGATACCTTTTAGAGGCTGAGTATATTTGATAGTAAGCTTTCGAGAGTGCTAGCTCTCTTCTTCAGACATGGTGTAATACAAGAAACTGAAAATTCACACTCTTTATACACATACAAGACATGAATCTTCAAAGGATCTTGGAATAACAAAATGCAATAGAAGTAGAGAAGTTATTTACAACAGGTCAGGAAATAAACAGCCTGGAAAATTTGTGGGGCGTGACGGAAGGATCTGTTATTTGTTTGCAATCAGGTGGTGATTTGTGACCCTCACAGTTCATACATAGTGTGACATGAAACTGGCACAAATATTAAGTCCAAATTGCAGAGTTTGAAATTTTTGCATTAATTTATATTCCCATTCCTTTCTCTCTCTGCGTCTTAAAATGTCTCATTAAAACCACAACCCGCAAATCTTCAATAGAGTGGTCTTCTCCGGAGAAATGTGCAGCCACTGGGAGATCTGTTCTGTTGTTGTTAATGGTGAATCTGTATGCGCGAAGTCTACATACAGGGGGGAAAGAGGTGCCAGAAAAAAAATAGAATTCTACACCATGTAGGCTTATAGATGGGTGGATATTTTGTGTGTGTATGTGATACATATGCACACACACAGAAAACTGTGTGTGTATGTGATATATCACATCAAAAAGATATCCATAGATGGGATAACAAGGAATATAATCAGTAAGACAAAAATATGGGCCAAATAACAGGTTGCATAAATACAAAACACTTTCTAATATATATCTTGATTAAATACAAATTATTTTCAGGGCATTAACCACAGCTGTGACATTTCATTTGCAAGCTCACTGCCCCTCATCCTCGCTTCCCCTATAAGCAGTTCCTGCAGCAAACAAAATGTCACAGCAACATATGACTCAGTCGTGATTTATTACCTCTGATATGCAGAGGAGGAGGATGCTGCACAGACTGAAGAAGCGAGACATAAGACAAGACCCTGTAGCTGGGCTTTTTTTTTTTTTTTTTTTTTTTTTTTTTTTTTTGTATGTTTCCTCAGAGAATTCAAAATGGATGGATCTTTAAAATGTTTTTACATACTGTAAGTTCATAGGTTATGTATAATTTTTTATTTTTTTTTTTTTTGGTTCATAGCTCATAGTACATGTTGGAGTTTCTGGAATGGCCACAGCTATAACACTTGAAAAGTGTGGTCACAACAAAGGTTATCTAGGGCTGGACAACCGCCAGTTCTGCCCAGATACACAGTGCTGTGTGGAAGGAGGTCCAGAATGTTTGCAGTCTTCTATTGATATGGATGTTGTTTGCAAGAGGGCATCAGCAGTTGGAAAGGACGTACAGTTTATAGTGTCTACAGATGCGGGCAGGTACATATATATATATATTTATATGTTATCAAATGACATGTGATTGTAACAAAGTTGGTCATTATAGGGAGTCTACCATCTCCCACAAGCTTATTGAAATGCTACCACCACATTATAGGGATAAACAACATGTCTTTATGTATTTCACTTTTGTAGTTTTGAAGAAGAACATCTTATGCAAATGGAGCAGTTGGTGCACTGGGGGCAAGCCTTAAGCCATGGGAGCATTGCTCTTGCTGCTCAGATAGCATGGGTCATAGCAGTGGGACAATCAACTCTCACTGCAAAGGGTGGGTCAGACAAGATGGTAGGAGGTCTAATTGGCAAGAGCTGTGTTCCAGAGAGCTGAAGGCCAGGTCCCCAGTTCCCCAACTGCCTCATTTGTATACAGCTGCAAAGATGTTTTTCTTCAAAACTGATATTCATAACAGATATAATCTATATCACTGTAATGCGCTCTGTAATACGGTGATGGCTGTTGAATATGCTTGGGGAAGGTAGTAGACTTCCTTGAACTAAAGTCATTTTAAATTGTGGTAAAATTAGTTGTACAGTCATGGCCAAAAGTTTTGAGAATGACACAAATATGATATTTTCACATGATCTGCTGCCCTCTGGTTTTTATGTGTGTTTGTCAGATGTTTTTATCACATACAGAAATATAATTGCATTCATATTATGAGTAACAGAGGCTTATATTGACAGTTAGAATGAGTTAATGCAGCAAGTCAATATTTGCAGTGTTGACCCTTCTTCTTCAGGACCTCTGCAATTCTCCCTGGCATGCTCTCAATCAACTTCTGGACCAAATCCTGACTGATAGCAGTCCATTCTTGCAGAATCAATGCTTTAATTTTGTCTGAATTTGTTGGTTTTTGTTTGTCCACCCGTCTCTTGATGATTGACCACAAGTTCTCAATGGGATTAAGATCTGGGGAGTTTCCAGGCCATGGACCCAAAATCTCTATGTTTTGTTCCCTGAGCCATTTAGTTATCACCTTTGCTTTATGGCAAGGTGCTCCATCATGCTGGAAAAGGCATTGTTGAGCGCCAAACTGCTCTTGGACGGTTGGGAGAAGTTGTTCTTGGAGGACATTCTGGTACCATTCTTTATTCATGGCTGTGTTTTTAGGCAAGACTGTGAGAGAGCCGATTCCCTTGGCTGAGAAGCAACCCCACACATGAATGGTTTCAGGATGCTTTACAGTTGGCATGAGACAAGACTGGTGGTAGCGCTCACCTCTCCTTCTCCGAATAATCTGTTTTCCAGATGTTCCAAACAATCGAAAAGGGGATTCATCAGAGAAAATGACTTTACCCCAGTCCTCAGCAGTCCACTCCCTGTACCTTTTGCAGAATATCTGTCTGTCCCTGATGTTTTTTCTGGAGAGAAGTGGCTTCTTTGCTGCCCTCCTTGAGACCAGGCCTTGCTCCAAGAGTCTCCGCCTCACAGTGCGTGCAGATGCACTCGCACCTGCCTGCTGCCATTCCTCAGCAAGCTCTGCACTGCTGGTAGCCCGATCCCGCAGCTGAAACACTTTTAAGAGACGGTCCTGCCGCTTGCTGGTCTTTCTTGGGCGCCCTGGAGCCTTTTTGGCACCAATGGAACCTCTCTCCTTGAAGTTCTTGATGATGCGATAGATTGTTGACTGAGGTGCAATCTTTCTAGCTGCAATACTCTTCCCAGTTAGGCCATTTTTGTGCAGTGCAATGATGACTGCACGTGTTTCTTTAGAGATAACCATGGTTAACAGAAGAGAAACAATGATGGCAAGCACCAGCCTCCTTTTAAAGTATCCAGTGGTGTCATTCTTACTTAATCATGACAGATTGATCTCCAGCCCTGTCCTCATCAACACCCACACCTGTATTAATGGAGCAATCACTGAAACGATGTTAGGTGGTCCTTTTAAGGCAGGGCTGCAATGATGTTGAAATGTGTTTTGGGGGATAAAGTTCATTTTCTAGGCAAATATTGACTTTGCAAGTAATTGCTGTTAAGCTGATCACTCTTTATAACATTCTGAAGTATATGCAAATTGCCATTAGAAAAACTGAAGCAGTAGACTTTGTAAAAATTAATATTTGTATCATTCTCAAAACTTTTGGCCATGACTGTACATGCAAAAATGGATAGCCAACTTTTTTGTGTGAGTGGCACATTTTAGAATTTTACTTGGATAAAGAGGGTCTTATGCAAACATGGTGTCTTTTATATATGACTTACCCCTTCTATGTCTTCTGAATGAACATCCTACCAGAAAGAAAATTACAAAATTTATTATTTGCCTCCCCTCCAATGCAGCTGGGATCCCCTGTTTGTTTCTGCTTCCTATTACCTCTTGATACTCAGAAAATAACTGCTTAGCCAGTGACTGGCTGCAGTGATGACCCGCCTCCACTGACAGACTGAGTGGTATTTCCTTTGTGTCAAGAGGGACCAGAAAGCAGCTCTGGAAGCCCTGGAAGCAATAGAAACCAGAGTGGTGAGGTTTGTTTGTTTTTATGCGATTCTGTAAATATCAAAAAAGAGCCAAGTGCCCTTTTGGATATAGGTATTGTTTGTAGTTTTGATGCAGTCTGATTTGACTAGACAATCTGTTACTTGATTAACAGGACTGTGTGCTGTGCATTAAATACCACCACCCAAAGCTAAAAAAAAAAAAAAATTGACTAATAATAAATTCTATGAACTACTTGTCTTCCAATTGTCTTAAATGCATAATATATGAATCCACTGTATTTTAATAGGTTGTCTTTTATCTAACAGGTATCTTTGTGACTTCACTTACTATACATCTCTGTATGAGAGCCATGGAAACTCTGTGTTCATCCATGTGCCTCCTTTAGGGAAGCCATACACAGCAATACAACTGGGAAGAGCACTGCAGACAATCCTACAAGTAATCCTGAACATGATGGAGCAATCAGAAGATCAGATCAACTGCGATCACAAACACTGACAACAAACAAGATCATCTGTTTAGTTCATCATTTCTGTATAGAAGGATGGAGTGTCAGGCACTCTGATGAGAACATAATTTGCTATGTGTTTAGACTGCAAAATGTCTTGTCTGAGAGATTTTTTTTTATCGTATCTGAAGGTTTATGAATTTGCAAGTGTGACATGCCAACTGCCCTTGCCAAATGTGATTCTTGTTGCCTCATATGAGTAAAGGGATGATAGGAGCAGAAATGGCATGTGTATTTTATTATACTAGGTTAATGTCTCTAATGGCTTTTTAAAATTATTCAATACATCAGAAATTTTTATGGGAATAAAGGTGCATCTTAAAAAGACAAAGGAAGTTTAGTATAATAATTCATGAATTTATAATTATTTCATATCTAGTGGTTTTTCTCCTTCCCTAGGTAAGTGACAGCAGGGGAATGGGCAGAATTGATATTACTTGTTGTTAGTACCGACATGAAGTAGATACTTGTAAGTGATATTTGGACAAAGTATCTTTTGGCAGCAAAGGGATTTTTTTTTTTTAGAATACAATTTCTGGGATTTGGGATAATTTATTTTTGTTTTATATTTTCCAATTCTTCATTTGCTGTTGCTGACTTTTACAGAATGTTTTCATTTTAGATGCGTGATATGTGAATTACGTGTGCCACTAAGTACATCACTAAATTTATACAATTGTACTACCGTATACTTTAACCAGGGTCAAAAGATATTTCTCTATTCTTCACTCAGGATACATAGGAAATTATGACTGTGCAGTGTATGCCTGTGTGTTGCTGTATGTTCACATGGTGGAATTTGTACAAGCTGAAAAAAAATCAGCTGTAGGAATTTGAAGCTGAATTTTTCTGCTTGACCAAATTCCACCATGGAATCTGCAACAGAATCTGCAAATTCCACACCAGCCAGGCAGGATTTTTCTGCCTCCCATTCACTTCAATGGGAGTTATCATGCGCAAACTGCCTGAAGATTGTTTTTGTTTTTCTGCTACCTGAAAAATTCAGCCAGAAATAAATTGAAATGAATGGGAGGCCCATTTCAGACTGGAATTTGGAGCTGATTTTGAGGTGGAATCCACCTCAAATTAGCCTGTGTGAATTTATCCAAATAGTTGAGGCAGCTGAAATATAACTTGAGGCTGAAGTCCCACATTGCAAAAAGCGTTTTACCCCACCGGAAACACCATGGCACAAAAGCCTTAGTTTTACAGCATCTACAAAGTGGATGGGATTCTGGTTTATCCCATCCACACAGTGCAGAAAAAATCAGTAGCAGAAAAGCTGTTTAAAAAACGCTTGCGTTTTTTGAAAATCACAGCATGTCAGTTATACCTGCAGAAACACTTACATTTTCCATATAAGTATAATAGGGGCAGAAAATCCGCTATGTGGATCTTGGCCTCAGTGGTTTTCTTATGAAAGATATTTAAAGAGGACCTTTCCCCACAAGAGATTTCAACAAATCCAGCTCTCTACGTCAGTTAATAGATGCTACTCTACTAATTCTGGCACAGTTAGAATTATTTCTCTAGCCCTCACCTTTCCCGAACAATAAATGTTGTTAATTCTGGTTTCTTATATGCTATTTAAGCCCTGTACTGTCAGGAGGGCGGTGTCATTCAGGAGTTGGCAAGGGGGTGTGATTCTGAACTCTGACCCTGGCTGCCTCTGATTGGAGCTCTGAATCACGCCCTCCTGCCTGACACTGCCCTTCTGACTTTACAGAGCTTAAATGGTACATCAGGCACCAAAACTACCTGCACTTGTTACTCAGGAAGAGTGGAGGCTAGAGAAAAAGATCCAACTGTGCTTGAATCAGTGTAGCATTGCCTATTAACAGATACCAAGAACTTGAATTGGAGGAGGTGAAAGGTCCTCTTTAAAGTGTAACTAAACTTTCGGACAACGTTAGATTTTCTGGCAGCGTTAATAAATTTTGTAATATAATTTTGTAGCATTTCACAGAAATACATTTCACTTTCACTTAATATTAATGTGTATGGAGTACATGCTGTGTAATATGTAGAGAAAATGAGGGTAGGGTAAGGTCACTTCAAACAGTTAGTTATATCTTGGACATTATAAAATGTACAAACTTGCTTTTGGTGTCATGATTCTGCCGTGCTATATAAATTATTTCCAGAGATATCACTGGTTGAACACAGTCGGGATTAGGATATTTATATGCAGCTGAATAATAGATATAAATGTACATTTTATAATGTATAAGATGTACCTGTTTGAAAAGACCCCCCCCCCCTCAGTTTCTCTACATATTACAGAGCCTCGTACTCCTGTAAATGGTAACATTCACTGAGAGGCAGAAACCGCTCTCAATACAGAAGATGGGAAGAATGGGAAAAAATTGCAGGATTTCACAGAAATAATGCAAAATGTGTTAATAAATTATATTGCAAAATGTATCAATGACACTAATACTGACAAATCAAAAGTTGTCTGAAAGTTTAGTTACACTTACACTAAGGGATATGCCATTTGATTGCTGGGGACCCACTTATTCTTAGAACAGAATAAGTGGGTCCTTTTTAGCCTTTTCCAGTGAAGAAATAGATATGCATGCACGGTTATTCTAAAGACTAGACTGTGAGATATAGATGAAGAAAATGAGCTGTGGGGTTTCAATGTCTCCTGTAGATTATAATGAAGAGCAACTGCTCACTTGTTCTTGAGATCAGTCTGGGCCCAGTGGTCACACCAACATTGCCCAGGCGTTTTGACATATAAAGTAGAAAGCTTAAAGGGGTTATACAGCTTTCAAAAATTATCTGCAAATACATCCACTGTAGTGCTAAATACTCCGTTTCCTTGTGCACTCTTGCACTCTTTTCTTGGCTTTATTTTACTTGAGGCTCCTTGTGTCACTGTTATTTACATGCAGTGAATATGTGAACAAACTACATTAACCATGATGCATCTGCCATCTGTTCCCTCCAATGAAATCACAGGTAATAAATTACTCCCACATCTGAAGTCACTTGATGCTGTGATGTTTCGTTTGGATGCTCATTCCTCCCTGTGAGCAGCAAACATTGGGAGTGAGAGCAGGCAGATTCATCTTGGGAAATGTAGTTTCTTCACAGATTCACTGCATGTAAATAACAGTGATACAAGGAGTCTCAAGTAAAATAAAGCCAAGAAAAGATTGCACAAGGAAACTGTTATGGATGTATTTGCAGATAATTTTTGGAAGCTGGATAACCCCTTTATCATATGGTGGATCACTCTACACTTCCATATTGCAGTGTGGTGGGAAATTCTAGAACAATGAACAGACTAACCCACTGATAAATACTATTGAAGCTTTTGTTGCTCCCTACCTCCCATGGCTATGCACTCTTCACTGCTTACTAAACACAGTGACACATTTTTTTTAAGTAATGTTTTGTAGTTGATGGTATGCTTTAAACTGTCAGATCAGCTAGAATCTAATATCGCATTAGGAGTTGATACACATACATGCATTGGTTATGTGTAAGTATAAATAAAGTCTATGGCTCAGATTTTATTGAGATGGACATATTGCTCCATATCAATTATATATGTTTAATAGTATTGAAAGTCATCTGGCATCCTGGAGATTTTGATGAGATCATCTGATGAGATTTTGAGCTTGTTTGAGTACTAAATATGCTGCATTGTGTAAGGTGTAAGTATGCCTATCTGAAGATTTTTATTCAAGATTTTAATGAGAACAGTCTTCATGAAAATGCAGTATAAACATTGGGAAGCGTGTTATAGTTACAGAATAAAGACTGCCTATTAGTTTAGAGGATTTCCACCCAAAATGGCCATATGTCAGTAAGTCGGAAGTTGGTTATTATGTTTTGAAAGTGTTTTGTCACTTCTCAGCAACCTTGATAAACTTCCATCAGATTACAATTGATATGGTTGCTTCTCCTTTAGGAAGTGTTGCAAAATGGTTGTGGCCAGATGGCCATAATTTTTTTTTTTAATTTATTTAATTTATTTTAAATCTTTTTCAATCACAAAACGTAACAGAAACCGTCCCACCCCTTGCTGGTTGGCAGGTATGACAGCATAATTAACGTTCCAGATAGAATAGTATCACATTCTGCAGACATTTAAGCACAAATCTCAAAAAGTACAAATGTTATTTCAACCCCAATACCTTTGCAATATTTTAGCATGATGAAGTCTGCTTCAGAAGGGAGCACATTTTTTCATTATAAGACAGTGATTTCTCTGGTCATCATATCAAACATGCTCATCATTATTAGTCAGCCCTCCCCCCCCCCCCACTTATTTTTAAGTGAAACTGCACTTGCTAAGCCCATTTTGACTAACCATCCACAACTTTACCTTATATGCAATCGATTTACAGCCTAGACAGAGAAGATGTAACACTGTCAACTTGCCGTGATTATTCAGGGCTAACTCTTCCACTTGCCCCAGTATATTGTACAGATTTTGAGCTCGCTAGGCAAAGAACAGGCATAGGTACCACTTATGACTCCCATGGTCCCTGTCCAGTATGTTTGCAATAGTGGACAATGCTACAACGTATGTAGGATGTTTGTAGGTTTCAAGAAGATTGTGGCATCCACTGGCATGTCTATGCCATTAAAGGGGTTCCCCCCCATCTCCCTCTCTCAGCATTTTACCTGCTGTCTCTTCCAACTTCCTGTGTTTTTCAACATGCTGGTGGGTGGGCTTTGATGGACAGTTTGAAGTACCTCAGTAGCTATAGACATTACCTTTTCCATGAGAGGGTTGTTATGATTACTAGGAATCTATAATAATGTAGATCAAATAATATGCACACTAAGTGTATATTACATTACACAGGTTTGTATAGACTTACACAGACAACAGACTTGCAGTAAACGCAATGTCTTTGGGTTTACATAGAGAGATAAGACACTGTCCGAGCCTTCAATTAACTGACCTGATAGCCAGGGCCTAAGAGTGGGAAAGAACAGATTTGAAGGCAAGTGTAAGCCAGAGAACTCAGCCCCCTCCCCTCCAGAGAGCAGCGAATCATGTCATCTGTCCTGGATCAGATAAATGCCAGGTACCTTGACAACAATATATTAATATATTAAAGGTTAGAAATGGGGGGGAAAAAATAAGCCCTAGGTAATGTTTATAGGACTATTTTGAGTGTAAATGAAAAGTAGTTTCCGCACCTACAGCGTTCTAACAATTATACACACATACTTTGAATAAAAAAAAAAAAAAATGCATAGTGTATAAAACAACATTCCCAAAAAACTTCTCTCAGGTAATAGATTTCCAGTGATTCACATAACACTGTTTTGGTGCCGTTTTTAATACTAGTGTTGTGGATCCAGAAAAAAAGAGAAGTGGAGAAGTACACATGCTTATGATACAGCATTAATTTTAGCCCTATAGGGAGTTTCAGTACTTTTCATGTGTTTTATTTTCACATGGCGTATTTATTTTTGCCTACACTGTCTGCATGCTGCTCTATGAAAATTATCTATGATCCCTTAAATGCAGTGTAGGGGGTTCCTGGGCCCCAATGGAAAGTATGTAATGGGGTTCCCATTTACCATGTGGTGTCAATAATACCAATGTCGTCTTATGAGGCTCTAGGACCCAGTAGCAATTGCTACCTCTGCATCTCCTAGTTTACGCCCCTGGTATGGATGACCATCTTCCACTATACAGTACAAAGTCATGGGTTGCCAATGTTTTTTTTTGTTTTTGTTTTTGTTTTTTTTTTTTAAACTGTAGGTGCATCAGTGGAGAAGGAATACCTTTTAAAATCGTGTTCTCCGGTTACAAATATAATAACCATCTGTATAAAATCAGTCAGTCAAGGGAGAGTAGGATAGGCCTAGGCAAAATAGACTAGGCTTTGTGCTACTTAAACTTTTAAACAATACCATTTTGATAAAATTTTGATAAAATTGAAGGGGTTGGCCAGGAATTTCTTTTGTTTATGGCTTATCCTTAGATTATAAATATTTGATTGGTGGGGGGCCTGGATCACTTTCAACACCCATACTATACACTGTACAGAGCCAGAAGCAAATGACTCCAGTCCCTATATAGTGGCTGAGAGCCAATACTGCAGCTCAGCTCCCATTAACTTCTATGGGAGCTGAGCTGCAGTTACAGCACCCAGTCACCATACAGGGCACAGAGCCAACTGCATCTGACTCCATGCAAGGTATAGTACATATAGTATATAAAAGTGGTCCTGAATAGATGATCCATGGGGTTGGGGGAAAACTGGTCAGCCCCTTTAAGGATGCAGGGCAGTTTGTACGTTAATGCTTGGCGATTTTTTTTCATAACTTTTTTTTTTTTTTCTGTTGACATAGTTAAGCGACGGCTTATTCTTTGCGTGACATGTACTTTCATTTGGCACCATTTTGGGATACATATAATGTTTTGATACATAGTCGCACTGTACATAGGCAGTCAGGAGGCCTTTGCTCCACCTCCTGGCTGACATGGCAAACCCTCGGATCATGCGATTTTTATCGTGGGGATCCAAGGGGTGGCAAGGCAGGGCGATCTTGCCCCCGTACCTCTGGATGCCGTAATCACTATTGATCATGGCATCCAGGGGGTTAATCCAACAGAGTCTGAGTATGTTCCGACTCTGGCAGCTGGTCTCAGCCCTCGGCTGTGTCCGCAGAATTACAGTGCCGAGCGTTAATTATATGATCAGCACGATGTACTTCTACTGCACAGAGCAGGAAGAGATTAAATTTACACTACAACATTTTGCTTCCACTGCTGCTACATGGGCAATGTATTGTTATATGCCAGCCATTCAGGTGATTAGGGAATGCAACAATACAAAACCCATGTTCTAAAAGGGCCTTTGGAAACGTATCTAGAAGAGACAAATCCTCTAAGAACTTTTATTTTCTTTTATAAAGATGTAAATATTCAAATTTTAAAATGTGTAAGAAGTATACCTCTTGATATTGATCACTATTGTTGCTGCCTCATATGGACTAATAAGCCAGGGAGTTACAAAATTAAAGGGAGTTTATCACCAGGGTGAAACATATTAAACCGGCAACACAGATAGGTCAGGTTCACTTAAAAGTAACACATTTTTTCTCCATGAAAATTTGTGCATTCTTGGCCGAGATACTCATTTTGTTATATGCAAATGACCAGTCTGGAGCACTTGGAGCGTCTCCTTTGCTCCAAACTGCTACGCCCTTCACTGCTCTAATACACCCTCTTCCTTTCTTTCTTTGAGTGACCAGGCCACGGTGCTATGCTGAAACCTGGCTGGCCCATTGTTCTTGTATTCATGCCGGCGTATTAGTGCAGCAAGGGGCACAGCAGTTTGGAGCAAAGGAGCCGCCTTTGGTGCTTCAGACTGCTCATTTGTATATTGTGAAATAGATGAATATCTCTGCAATGAAGGCACAAATTTCATTGGGGGGGAAAAGATGTTACAATCAGGTGAGTGATCTATCTAACTGTTGCTGGTTTAACATGCTTCACCTTGGTGACAGACTCCCTTCAAAGACTACATATATACACTTCTGTACATAGGCCTTTTCCAAGCAAGGTAGGAGAACAATCAGGACAGCAATCATTCATCAAGGTATCTGAACCTCAGAGAACTCTCATTGTGCTGGCCATTCACAGTGCTTATTTTCATAGCTAGTTAAAGGGATTCCATCATTAAAAAAAAAAAAAAAAATTGATTTTTAACTAAAAGCACGTTGGAATAGCCTTTAGAAAGGCTATTCTTCTTCTAACTTTTATTTTTCAGGTCCGTGTCGCCGTTTTTGAGTTTTTTCTTCTTCGTTATGCAAATTGGTCTTCAGAAAGCACAGGGGGCGTTCCACCTGTGCTTGAAGCACAGGCTCGTCATGGGTTTCAGTGCCGCCTCTCTCTTCTGCTACTGACGCATTTCCTCTTCTTCACTACTTTTCTTACACTAGACCACCACAAAATAGTGACGAAACATGCTCAGTTGGCTGTTCCGTCAGCCATTTTGCGGTGGTTTTGTGTAAGAAGAGCCCCCTGTGCTTTCTTTACACAATTATCATAGAGAAGAAAAATTCAAAAACAGCGGCGCGGACCTGCAAAATAAAGGTAAAAGACGAATAGCTTTTGTAAGTTATTCCTATGTGCTTTTACTTTAAAAACGTTTTTTTAATGATAGAACTCTTTAATATCATGACCTCCTGATTTATTTAAAATAACAGTCCATGGATGTCCATTGTATATCAATTCAAAATGTAAACAGAGCCTTAAACGTTTACTTTGATATGCCTTTCTGTAAAGGACAATTTGGAGAAAAACTTTTTGTACAAATTTGTCAAACTACCTATGCAGCTTGTGTAAATGAAATTTATTTTCCTGAACTTTGCCTTACTATAATTCTGGCAAGAAAAGGTCTGAATTAATGCCTTTTGTAAGAAAACTTAGCTTTAGCTATAAGACCTATTGTTGGTTTGTATTATTTCAACATGGCATGCTTATATTCTCATAGAAGAGCCATGGCTGCAATTATAGCTCATATTTTCAGTTATTCCCACATAGATCATCTTTATTTCTCAGGGCTTTAACAATATGCTTACTATATGGTTGCATATATACTGCCAGGTATCCTACTAGAAAAATGTCTGCATATCATATTTATGCTATTTGGACAATTGGGCCACCTACACATTACATCTACAGGAAACATTTATGACATCCCATTCTAAATCCTTAGGCATTACTATGGAGCTGGTCCGTTTTAGCAGCTAAACAGCTTCCTTTCTTCTGAGAAGGCTTTCTACAAAATTTTGGAGTGTATCTCTGGGATTTTTTTGCCCATTCATCTAGATGAATCTCTGATGATGAAGAAGTTCTAACTCGCAATCCTTGTTTATCCCAAAGGTGTTCATTGGGTTTGAAGGCAGGGCTCTGTGTGAACTAGTCAAGGTTTTCCACAGCAAACTCTCACAACCATTCCTTTACGGCACTGTGCTTTGAGCACTGGGACACTGTCGTGCTGGAACAGAAATGGCCCAAGAAATGGTCCCTTGTGCTGCAGTTTGATGCCTCTGCACAGTGCAGTTTTATTAATATATATTTTTCCCTAGCAGACCTTCGTTATAAAACAGTCAGTAAGACTCCATAGACACTCTTACATGGAGGCTGTACAGAGCTGCAGTAAAGTAGTGTGTGTGGGCCCTTAGGCCACTTTCAGACGCCCAATATTTAGCTAATGTGAGAACTATACATTTTATGCCAAGAACAAATTTCTCTCACTGTCTAAAAAATGTCTTAAAGGAGTTATCCATCCTTTTTTAAAATTGATGTTCTATCCATAGGATAGAACATTAATTTTAGTTTGGTAGGGTCCAACCGCTGGGCCCCCTGCATATCTCCTCTTTCCTTGTGCCAGTGGAAGTTAAAGTGCTGATTTGATATACTTTTAATAGCGGCTTTAGTGAGTACAGCACCAGTTGTCCAATAGACTTGAGTGGGACACGGGCTTCAGTAATCACTAAGGCTGCCTGCATAGGAACACAGCTTCATATGTGGAGATCATGGCAGTCGAACCCCCCGCCAATCTAAAATTTATGTCCTATGGTATGGATAGGACATCAATTTTAAAAAAGTTGGACAACCCCCCTTAATATATGGTAATGCCTGCAAGCTAACTTTTATAGTTATCTTACTGACCATGTGCTGTGATTGCTACTAATCATGAGACGTTCCACACACCCAAATTTACCTAAGCCATTTTGGATTGTTCTTGCTGTATGAAATGTTCATATTGGCTTCTAGAGCTGCAACACAAATGTTTCAGATAACTGCTGAATGTATTATTCATGCTGTGTGTGTGAGGGCAGTAGTTATGCACAAAAATCCATTGCATATGTTGTGTAGGAGAAATTTTAATTACTATTATTATTAGGTTATAAATGACAATCTCTTGAAAGGTTTGAGGGAAGCTCAGAAAAAATAGAAATCGATACAAATATTTTAAATGGTCGCTTTCTTATACAATTGTTTAGACTGTGGGATCCATGTAAAATGTTTAAAAGGGGATGTATAACGCAAGTGCCTTTTGTAGTGGACCAATAATGTTGTTTTTAACTGGAAATGCAATGTCTTTACAAGAAATTCAAGTCTGATGCGTAAATTCTCCTACCTGTTAGCACACATTCAGTTTTTTTGTGTTACACTGTTGTATTTATGAATAAAGATTTTAATAATTTCTCAAACCTTCGGCTAAATTGGTGTAGACTTCTAGGTCATACAAAGTGCATTATTCCAAATTTTCTTTTCAGCCTTGATTTATAACCATTTTTTCTATGATGAAATGGAAATTGTTAAACATATATTAAATGCAAGTGAATTTTTCACAGGTTAAAAAAAAAAAAAGTTTTATTTAACATATTGTTCTTGCTGGTGCTAGCAGTTTTCAACATTTAAATAGTCACTATAGGACCTCTTCATGAGTATATGTTAATGATCTATACCTAGGATAGGTCATCAATATAAGTTAGGTGGGAGTCCAACACCCAACATCTCCACCAATCAGCTGTTTTTTGCTCTGTGTAGGTAGCTGGAAGGAAACTGCTCTGAACACTGTGCAGTGACTCTTCCATGCTATTGAAGCTCAGCCTCAGTTGAAAGGGAGTATAGTGTACAGAGCCTTCTACTTCCGGGCCCATGCACAGTACAGAAAACAGTTGACCAGTGGGGATGCTGTGTATCGAACCCTCAACGATCTCTTATTGATGACCTAAGGATAGAACATTAATATAAAGTGTTGGACAACCCCTGGTTGGAACTACCATATGGGAATTCGTCATTCCCATATGGTAGTTCTCTGGCACAAAAACTTCCAAATTTTTATAGAAACCAGTTATTGCACAAACAATTGTGGCTTTTTATACCACATTGCCATACTTAGAAGGAGAAGATGGAAAAACGGGTAAATTATACTGTAGGTCAAATCCACTCCTGCTCCTAATTCTTTCAATAAGTGCAAACCACTCTATTGTATTTATAGTCAGTCTTTATGATTTCCCCTTAATGTTAGTATTATAATTGAACAAATATAGTGATCTATTTGTGTCATTTCATTTTTTATAATGTTCATCTAAAACAACTACATCTAAAACTTTTAAATTTTAAAGGTTTTAAATTTTAAAGGTTGTCACAGTGCAGAGGGATCTAACCTTTTCTCATTAGCAGAAGGAAGCATGAGAAGTAATGGAATGAAACTAAGGGGAAGGAGATTCAGATTAGACATTAGGAAAAACTTTTTAACAGTAAGGGTAGTGAGGGAGTGGAATAGGCTGCCACGGGAGGTGGTGAGTTCTTCATCAATTGAAATTTTCAAGTGGAAACTGGATAGATATATAGCTGGGATGATTTAGGGAATCCTGCTTTTGCAGGGGGTTGGACTTGATGGCCTTTGAGGTCCCTTCCACCTCAAAAATAAAAAAAAAAACAAAAAAAAAAAAAACAACTATTAGATTTGTAAGATCAACAAGATTTACACTTGTCTCTATAGACTTCTCTTGTATTTAGATTTAATCCTAAACAGTTAAATTGTAAAGGTTTTTATTATATAAAAAAAATATTTTTTTTTTCTGTAAACATGCCACTGTTTTGTGGCTGTATCTGATATTCATTCATTATAATGTTAATCTGTTTTCCCTTAGTCCCAACAGCAGCACAATATGGGGTATTCCTGCCCCTCTGTGCTGGTAGGACAGGCAGAACTTTTAATTAGCATAAATTATGCATGACTACGTTACCCTATAAGAGGGCAAATTGTGCTGCTGTGGAACGTAAGGGAATGTGGAATATTCACCTGAATGGAGATGTGCTACAATACCTGCTTTAGCCTATGCACACCAAAGGTTCTGAAATAACAGAATATTTTCCTAATTCTAAACAACTCTTAAATACATTAAAGGGGTATTCCCACGAACATAACCATTTTTAAATTTGTAGATAGTTAAAAGTTAAACATTTTTGCAAATATAAGTAATTATACATTTTACAGAGTTTTAAAGATTTTTTTCTAAATATCTTGTGGTCACAAGTTGTTTTCTTGATCGGTTGTCAGTGGATACGACCATGAATGCAGGACCTTTCTAAGGTCAGAAAGTCAACCATGATTTCCTTATTGTAGCTAGGATATCTTCTAATACATGTAGTGTCTCTGCCTGATAACCCAGCTACAATAAGAAAATCATGGCTGGGTTCCTGACAAGTCTCAGACCATAGAAAGTTTCTGCATTCATGGTCGTATCCATTGGCAACCGATCAACAGACTGTCACCACTAAAATAGAGAAAATCTTTAAAACTCTGCAGAGTTTTTAACTACTTACATTTGCAAAAATGTTTAACTTTTCACTATCTACAAATATAGATATGATTATGTTCATGGGAATACCCCTTTAAATCAGAAAGATGTCTCTCAATAATGTTCTGGTTGGCCAGAAATAAGCTGTACTGTGATTAGTTGATATGGGTAAAATCTGAGCGTTTCTATTCGATATTTTTCATAAATTTACCCCACAGTGCTATTCAAATATTTTTGATATGTATCCTATAATTTTCATTCACTACAGAATTGTCGCTATAATCCTATGAATGGAAAAGCATTACATTCTCAGGTATAATTCTTATGTAGTACATAATTTCATTTAAACAAGATTTAATTGGTTAAATCTTTCTCTCATTTAACCCCTTCCTGCAGCAGCCATTTTTTTAAATTTTGTTTTTTTAATCACTGCCTTCCAAAAGCCATAACTTTTTTTTCTAATTTTTCCATTCACAGAGCTGTATGAGGGAATAGTTTTTGCAGGACAAACTGTACTTCATTATTCTACCATTTAATATTCTGTATGAAGCACTGGGAAGCGGAAAAAATTCAGAATCAACTAACGATGCTAGTTATCAGATCTGTAGTCCAATTGGTGAGGCAATGGCACAGTACTTAAATAGTAAGAGATGCAGAAATAGTACCTCAGGAGTAAAAGTAACCATGGTCAGACGTTTGCAGAGTTCAGTACACAGGAGCAGTAGATCAATCGTAGTCAGATGTATGCAGCGTTCGGTACACAGGAGCAGTAGAGTAATGGTGAGGATCAGGGCAAATAGGAAGCAGATAGACAGAATAATCAGGCACAGGATGGAGTAAGCTGTGGGTTTATATAGGGATTGCTATACTGTGATTGGCCACAGAGCAGGTGAGATCCATAAGCTAATCATTCCAATAGAAAGGAACCAGGCTCAGCAAGGCAAAGAACAAACAGGCTTTTTCAATGGCATAATGGTCAAGGCTGCAGAACATGGCCAGTAAGTCAAAGGTTCAAGATCCAGTAAGCTCAGTTCCTGACATTACTCCCCCTTCTCCAGGAACGTCCTGTGGATGGTACTTTGCTTAGCTTGCCTGGATAGTGTTAATGGAATTCTCTTACCAGTTGTGGAGCATGAATGTTGTTTACTGGTTCCCATGAGTTATCTTCAGGACCATATCCTTGCCACTTTATCAAGTACTTTAACTGATTTCGAAAAATTCTAGAATCCAAAATATTTTCGACAACATATTCCTCTTCTCCTTCAACAATAACTGGGTCAGGTGGAGGCAAGTTACGTCCCGGGAGTGGATTTTCCACAAAAGGCTTGAGAAGGAAGGAATGAAAAATAGAATGAATCTGCATTCACTCAAGTCTGGAAGTTTTAAACGAAACTTTACAGGATTAATTTGAGCCACAATTTCAAATGGTCCAATAAATTTCTGACCTAGCTTGGTTGAAGGTACAGTATCTTGAGTTTCAAGTTTCTTATAGAGAGCCATACCTTTTCTCCTATACCAAAGGAAGGGAAAAACTTGCGATGTCTATCAGCAGTTTTCATATAGTGATCCTGAGCTTCATGCAGTGTTTGTCAATTTTGCTTGAACTTGCTTCAAGGTAGACGGTCTGTCAGTGAAAGGAACTGGAGAGGAAATTGGGAGATTAGAAATGAATGCAGGATGGAAACCCATATTGGCAAAAAATGGACTCTGAGATGTAGATGAATAATGGGAGTTGTCATAAGAAAATTCCGCCGTAGAAAGAAAATTAACCCAATCATCTTGGAGATAACTTGTATAGCACCGCAAATACCGTTCAAGGGTTTAGTTAGCACGCTCAGTTTGGCCATTCGACTGTGGATGATAAGCAGAAGATAAGTTCACTTCAATTCCTAGAGTGGCACAAAAACTCTTCCAAAACTTTGAGGTAAACTGTACCCTACGGTCAGAAACTACATAGGTATACCATGTAGGCGGAAAACGTCTCGAATAACCAATTCTGCAGCCTCTTCCGCAGAGGGTACCCCCTTTGTGGGTATAAAATGAGCCATTTTGGTAAGACGGTCTACCACTACTAGAATTGTGTTCATATTTTTAGAAGATGGTAGCTCAACAATAAAGTCCATAGAAACAGAACCCCAAGGATGAGATGGAATAGGCAGAGGCTGAAGTAATACCACTGGTGAGGAATGAGGGGTCTTATTCCTAGCACAGGTTTGACAGGAAGAAACATACTTCTTGACATCCATCTGGCATTTAGGCCACCAAAATGAGCGGGACAAAAGTTCTTTGGTCTTTTTAACTCCCATATGACCTGCGGGTCTAGAGTTGTGAACAAGGTGCAGAATTTCAAATCGAGTAGTCTCAGGAACATAAACACACTGATCAAGAGTCCAAACCCCGTCTATGAACGCCAAATCTATATCTGTGAGGGGATGATTAAGGAAAGGATCTCCATTATAACCTTCTTTAAACCTCTGAAGTATACCCTTGGAAATTGTTGCCCCCACAAAATTCTTAGCAGGTAAGATGGTGGTTTCAGGTGTGTCACCTTGCGTCATTTCGGAACACATCCCGGATAAGGCGTCTGCTTTTCCATTGCGGGATCCAAGTCTGTAGGAAATGATGAAATTAAATCTTGCAAAAAATAAAGACCATCTAGCTTGTCTACCAGAAAGTCTCTTGGCTGATCTAATAAATTCAAGATTTCGGTGATCAGTAAGAACCTGTACCACATGAGATGCTCCTTCAAGTTGATGCCTCCATTCCGTGAATGCTTTCTTAATTGCCAGTAGTTCTTTATTTCCAATGTCATAGTCTCCTTCAGGAGGTGACATCAGGCAGGAGAAAAAAGCACAAGGATAAAGCAACTGTTTATCCCCAACCGGGGTAGCAATGGTAGCGGCTGCCACAGGACCCAGGACATTAAGGGGCCCAGAGCCCTGTGGCAGCCGCTACCGTGAACCCCACAAACACTGCTATCGTTATACTCTGGGGTCTTTTCAGACCCCAGAGTATAATGATCACGGGCCCAGGGAAGGTGAACAAACATAAAAAACACTGTTACTTACCTCTCCTACTCTCCTCCGCTTCGGGCCTGTTTGGTGACGTCCCAGACGTCAGCCGACGTCATTATGCATTGAAAAGCCGGCCTGGATCTTGCGAGATCTGGTCCAACATTGAAGACGGCCGATGTATGCTTGTATCCTTCCCTGGGTTTTTTTCACTGGAAACAAAGTCCTGCATGTCCGACTTTGTTTCCAACGAAAAAAACTGGTTTTGCGGCGCAGAGGGTGTAAGCGCACACCCGTGTATTGCTTTAAAAATCCATTCAAATGAATGGGTTTTTAAGCGATGTGTTGCTAACCTTTCACTATCCAGTCCCTATACAGTTTCCCGAGATTTTCAGTCAGTTTCGCGGCGGACGGACTCCGGCGCAAGTGTGAACCCACCCTAAGGGGGAACTATTACTGATATGGGGCACTGTTTATAAGCAGGGACTATTATTTATAAGGAGGCACTATAATAACTTATGGGGGATGCAAAAATCTATTACGCAGTACAAAGGTGGTTATTTGAATTGTGTGTGGGCATAAGGAGGGGTGGTTGTTACTGTTTTGAGGGCAGAAAGGGGGCGTTATTAAAGTGGTTGCCACTGGAAATATGATGGCGTTGTTGGTATATCAGCATTTGGGGCCCCGCTTTTAATTTTGACCAGGGCCACCATTTGTCTAAAACAGGCCCTGGGTCTGAGGAGATCTCAGAGTACAATAATAGCACTGAAATGAACCAGAGGGCCAATCCTCATGAATATTCATTGAAACAAATTTTGTGGGGTTTGCCTGAAGCAGCTCCAGAGTATATTATACTGTGTGGAGGGTGGAGGGGGGCTCTTGGGACATTTTATACTGTGTGGGGCCACTGTGGAGCATTATACTGTGGGCAAACAACAACATTGAAAAATTGTAGTTATGAAAATCAACCTAGATTCAGACACTAGATGGCATAAGATATTCACATTCAGAAACATCATATTTTCATTGCACCCTAAGGTAATTTTTACGTATACAAATAACATCATTCATGGTCCAAAATCTATGCTTCTCATATTTAAAACCACAGCTTTGCTGCTGTGGCTATGAAAAAGACACATTTTTTAATGAGGTTAAAGTTTTTGATTTTTAAGCTGTTTTATCACGTTTTTGTTCTTTACAGCAGTTGCATTAGGAAATGGAGATTATTTTGCTGAGAATGCCAGCTATTCATTCAATCAGGTCTATTCTCCAGACCCAAACACTAGAGAGGCTCATATACCAAGTTAAGGTGTTAGTTGGTCATCATACTAAAAGACAACAAGGAATGAGACACCCACCTTGTAGAACAGCAAATGATCCTTTTGACTACTATGATAGTTTAACAGATAATACCAATCCAAACATGTTTGTTGTATTCCATGATGACCAGGTGTACCCTGAGTACCTTATTACCGTCACATAATGCCTACATTCTGGTATAAAACTCTGAAGTGTGAATACACTGTATGTATTCATAGTTGAACTTATCAATTAGAATATAAGACAATCACACTTATAGCCATAGCAAAGTATGGTATTATTTATCTTGTTCCTATATATAATAGATATACTGTATGTAATGTGTGTATACTGTGTGTGTGTATATAAATACGGTTGAAACCCGAAGTTTACATACACTATATAAAAAGACACATATGCATGTTTTTCTCACTATCTGACGAGAGAGAGAGAGAGAGAGAGAGAGAGAGACAGAGAGAGAGAGAGAGAGAGAGAGAGAGAGAGAGAGAGAGAGAGAGAGAGAGAGAGAGAGAGAGAGAGAGAGAGAGAGAGAGAGAGAGAGAGAGAGAGAGAGGAGAGAATTTTTAAGGCATTTTTATTACTTTCTGCAAAGTCAAAAGTTTACATACATTTCATTAGTATTTGGTACCATTGCCCTTAAACTGTGTGACTTTGGTCAAACGTTTTGGATATCCTTCCACAAGCTTCTTACAATAGTTGGTAGGAATTTGGGCCCATTCCTCCTGACAGAACTGGTGTAACTGAGCCATGTTTGTAGGCAGCCTTGCTCGCACCTGCCTTTTCAGCTTTGCCCATAAATTTTCAATAGGATTGAGATCAGGGCTTTGTGGTGGCCACTCCAAAACATTGACTATTTTATCCTTAAGCCACTTTGTAACTAGTTTGGCAGTATGCTTCAGGTCATTGTCCATTTGGAAGACTCATTTGGGCCCAAGCTTTAACTTCCTAGCTGATGCTTCAGTATTGCCACATAATGTTCTTTCCTCATGATACTATCTATTTTGTGAAGTGCACCAGTCCCTCCCGCAGCAAAACAACCCCACAACCTGATGATGCCACCCCCATGTTTCACAGTTGGGATGGTGTTCTCAGGCTTGCAAGCTTCTCCCTTTTTCCTCCAAACGTAGCAATGGTCATTATGGCCAAGCCTGAGAACACCATCCCAACTGTGAAACATAGGGGTGGCACATCAAGTAATTTTTCAGACCTGCATACCATACCATATGCAACATAGTTTTTGTTTGGAGCTGAGTTGTTTTTAGGTTCCTTTATGTCATTTATGTTATATTTTTCTTTTAGTTTAATATTCAACAGCAAGTCAAACACAAAAATATATATGTCGCTATTATTTTAATTTTATTTAGTATGTGCAACAATGTTTATAAATGTTATATGTTTGATCTCTGCGGTGAGAGTATTTCTTTCAGAATTGTTGCCATTGTATATATGTATGCATGGAAATCTGTATGGAGATTTGTTATTGTGTATTTATAAACATGGGGATTGGAGTGTTAGGTAATCTCTTTAATTTTGTGTAGATGCTGCGGTATGGTTCACGATACATGCAATATAGCTTTGACTATATTCAGACTTGGGGGTGGCGTTTTTTGTTTATATTTTTTATTTATATATAATGTAGCTTGGGTTTGAGGTTGAGATATATTTTTTTATATATTATTTATATTTTGGGTTTTTCTAGTCTATATTATCATAGCAAGTTTGAGATGATATAACTGTATGTGTTACACCTTGTCTTGACTTTTTTATTATGCGCGACAATGCATATAGGAGTTTTATACCTGATTTCACCTATAAGAGGATTTTCTGGACGGGGTCCCCGTTTTGAATTTGCCGCTGTGTGTGTACTTGTGTCATATGAGGGAATATATGATATTTCCTCAGTTTGGTTGGTCACAGGAAGTGTTTCCATTTAGCGCATACATCAAGTTATCATGGATAGGACAAGGGAAGGCAGATGATCGTGAGTAAAAACACTATTGTATTATGAAATGCGCTCTTTTATAAATGTATTCTTTTGTGTATCATCCCTTATTGTGCTTATGTATTTTGTTTATGAAATGGATATATGTTTATCAGTATTATCACTAACAGTTTAGTCCATTATGGTTAGTAATTTGACTGGATTAAGGATTCAATCCGAAGGGGAAATGTATAATAAATAATAATAATAATACATTTTATTTATATAGTGCCAACATATTCCGCAGCACTTTACAATTTGTAATGTATATAAGTCTCTCCATGGTTTTGTTTGTTGTATATGTAAAATCATGTTATATTATATTGTTACATTTAGATGGATTGTTATGGATTTGGATAATTGTTTTTCTAATTAATGTGTCATGTGATTTAGGGGGTGTGGTATTAGTTTTAAATAATGTGCAATAGTGTGTTGAAGGTATGCCATGACCAAGAGGTGTGTAGCCTCAAAACTCATAGGCATGTTTTTGACTACAATTCCGTGGATGGACTTTTTAATGGGAATTAAAAGTTATATTTTATTTAAAAAAAATGCTTTCACATAGTGCTGGAATTGTATCTTTTTGTATGATGTTTATCACTGTAATGTGCTCTGTAACACAGTGGTGACAGTTCAATTTGCTTGGAGGAGGTGGTAGACTCCTTTTAACTATACTCTAAATCTCTGTAAATTTGTGTAGGTTTGACAAAGTGAATTCTACCAATGTATTTTGCATTAAATTTGATACTATTAAATTTAATTGCAAGACATCAAAAATTTACTTATCTTGTCATTCGTACTGGAACTGGAATTCATTTTTGAATGAGTGCCCTGAAGCATGTTGTTTTCATCTGGAAATTTTCTGCTCATACCGTCCCTGTGGATAAAATCAAGGGATTAAATATTATCATAGGGATGTGTTATTATGCATAACCATTGCACATGAAAAAGCCAGTTCAGCTGGTACATAACTACAGTTGTGTTAAAAAGTTTATATTCCCCGGCAGATTTTTAGTTTTTCTGGCCTTTTTTCAGAGAATATGAATGATAACACAAAAACTTTTTCTCCACTCATGGTTAGTGGTTGGTTGAAGCCATTTATTGTCAAACTTCTGTGTTTTCTCTTTTTAAATCTTAATGACAACCAAAAACATCAAAATGACCCTGTTCAAAAGTTCACATACCCTGGTGATTTTGGCCTGATAACATGCCCAGAAGTTGACACAAAGGGGTTTGAATGGCTACTAAAGGTAACATCCTCACCTGTGACCTGTTTGCATGTAATCAGTGTGTGTGCATAAAAGCTGAGTGAGTTTCTGGGATCCAGACAGACTGTTGCATCTTTCCTCCAGCCACTGACGTTTCTGGATTGTGAGTCATGGGGAAAGCAAAAGAATTGTCCACGGATCTACAGGAAAAGGTAGTTGAACTGTATAAAACAGAAAAGGGATACAAAAAGATATCCAAGGAATTGATAATGCCAGTCAGCAGTGTTCAAACTGTGATTAACAAATGGAAACTCAGGGGCTCTGTAAAAACCAAACCACGGTCAGGTAGACCAACCAAAATTTCAGCCACAACTGCCCGGAAAATTGTTCGGGATGCAAAGAAAAACCCACACATAACATCAGCTGAAATACAGGACTCTCTGAAAACTATAGGTGCGGATGTTTCAAAATGCACAATAAGGAGGCACTTGAAGAAAAATGGGCTGCATGGTCGAGTTGCCATAAGAAAACCATTACTGTGCAAATGCCACAAAGAATCTTGCCTTCAATACACCAAACAGCACAAAGACAATCCTCAAAACTTCTGGAACAAGGTAATTTGGAGTGGCAAATTTGTACTCATCAGCCAGGAAGCTGCACATGGGACGTACTTGGATGTTCCAACATGACAACGATCTGAAACACAAGGACAAGTCGACCTGTCATTGGCTACAGCAGAAGAAAGTGAAGGTTCTGGAGTGGCCATCTCAGTCTCCTGACCTCAATATCATTGAGTCACTCTGGGGAGATCTCAAGCGCGTAGTACATATAAGACAGCCCAGGAATTTACAGGAACTGGAGACTCTTTGCCAAGAAGAATGGGCAGTTTTACCATCTGAGAAAATAAAGAGCCTCATCCACAACTACCACAATAGACTTCAAGCTGTCATTGATTTTAGAGGGGGCAATACACAGTATTAAGAACTGGGGTATGTGAACTTGAACAGGGTCATTTTGATGTTTTTGGTTGTCATTATGATTTAAAAAGAGAAAACACAGAAGTTTGACAATAAATGGCTTCAACCAACCACTAACCATGGAGTGGAGAAAAAGTTTTTGTGTTATCATTCATGTTCTCTGAAAAAAGGCCAAAAAAACAAAAAATCTGCCGGGGTATGTAAACTTTTTAGCACAACTGTATAACTCAAATAAGAAGGGATTTGCTACAGTCAAAATGGTTACTTCTGTAAGGAATAACATTCATATATTAACAGAGAAGACTTTTGGATTGGCTGTTGTAATATCTGACAGAAAGAAAAGTAACATATCATTTATATGCTTTGTGTGAAGCCTCATGCCCATATACTTTTTCAGAAGAGTTTGTAAGAAAAAGCACACATAACTGCACTTGAGGTGTTTCTGATAGAACTCTTAGAGTATGACACGTATATATTGGGACCACTGATCCAAGTGCTTGAATACTGCTGTTAAAAAAAAAATTAAATGATAATTAATATGCAGTACTTTCCTCCAAGTACTACACATTTAATAGAGCTGCTGAGACAGGCGCATGAAGATTATTACAGGACATTATGGGCTATAATTATATTTAAAGTATTTTATATTAAATAGTTAAAGGGATTTTCCTTGTGAGTACATTGATGACCGATCCTTAACATAGGCAATCAGTATTAAATTGGCGGAATGTGCCAATTCCTGTCCGCTGTTTGAATATCAGGCACATCACCATACATTGCATAGCAGCTGTGTCACATGAATGGGACCAGCTGCAAATAGGTTATGTGACTCATGAATCTGACATCAGAGGTCTATGAAGAGAAGTCTTCACTTTCCTGAGCACCATTGCCTCTTCAAATATTTGGTCAGCAGGTTTTGCTGGTTGTTGGAACTCTACCTGTCCCAAAGTTAACATCAAAGGAAAGCCCTCTAAGCAAGTCTGGCTGTATGTGTAATCCGTGTATCCGTATGAGACTCCGCCAGGTAACGCCGTGGCAATGGATCCCATGTTCCCCCCACACATTTAGGCATTTTAGGGATTGCTGCATACCACCTCTCTTCAGTATGCACTCTCCGATATTGGTTTTGGTTGAGTTACTTCCTGTTATTTGAGTTTTTATTTGTTTAGATTCCTTTTCATACACTGATTCCTGGAATCTTTGTAAATACCGGCCTTGGCATCCTCCGCTTATTTTTTGATGGCCTCCCCATGGGTTACCATTTTGTTCTAGATCATCAGTTAGCGAGCTTTGCCTTATCCCTCATGTGTAAGATTTTCTCCCATAATGTTAGGGGTTTCAATTCTCCACAAAAATGACAAATGACAAAAGTTTTTCTTCAATATGATAAGCTGCAGCCTGACATTAGTTGTATTCAGGAATCTCATTTTACAACCACTTCTGTCCCAAAATTTTTTTCACTCCTGTTATACTCTCCTGGGTTACTCATCTAACCAAACTAAAAGCAGAGGATTGACAGTCTTTGCTAGAAACTCTGCTCCTATTTCAATTAACCCCACTATGGTGGATCCTCAGGGGCAGTATATTATTATATTATTTAGATTATTTGACCATCAAATATGTCTGGTTAATTCATATGCACCTTATAACCACCCGGTTCCCTTCTTCTATGAGCTATGCCAGGTTTTAGGGCAAATTTCCTGTTCTAGATTGATATGTTGCGAGAACTTTAATTTTTCCTTTTTAACACAGTACTGAAACAATCCTCCCCCTTAGCAGATAAACTGTCATCCAACTTGAAAGGTGAAGTCCACCATGGCCTTAAATCCCTTGTTGTGGTGGACTGTTGGCATGAATTTGATGGAAAAGCAAGGGACTATACATAATTTTCTTCTGTGCACCACCACTAGACCAGAATATATAGAATACTTGCTTCCACAAAACTTCTTCCAGCGCTTACCTATGCCCGTCATGTCCCATGCACTTGGTCGGATCATGACCTCGTGTTAATTGATTTTAAACTTCAAGGCCATACCAATTGCCCCTACACATGGCGCTTAAATGAGTCTTTAGGCGGGAGGAGGAGTAGGTGGAGGTGGATGTGGCAGTGTAAGTGGAAGAGGCGGAGGAGGAGGAGGAGGAGGTACTCAACACTTTAACCACTCACTCAGGCACTGGCACAGCCAAGTCCTGTGGGATCCATGCCTGGTTCATCTTAATGAACTTAAGTATGTCCACATTGGCTGTGGATAGGCGGATCCTCTTGTCGGTGATGACACCCCCTGCATTGCTGAACACACGTTCTGATAGGACACTTGCCGCAGGGCAGGCCAGCACCTCCAAGGCATAGACAGGAAGCTCTGGCCACGTGTCCAATTTAATAATCCAAAAATTGAACAGGGAGGACCCATCGCTCAGTACCAGGTGATGTGTCGACAGATACTCATCCACCATGTGAGTCAAAGTCTGCCTCCTGGTACTACAGACTATATCCATGGTGGTGGATGTTGCAGAGAATTGAACAAGGTGTTCCACATTGTGGCCATGTTGTCCCTCCCTTCTGAGATGGTGCTAGTGCCCCTGCTGTGCTGGCGACTTCCTCCTCCTTGGCCTCGTGCTGCCACTGAGCTCTCAATGTCACATGGGAACTCCGCCAGTAGTGCCTCCACCAAAGTGCTCTTATATTCTCTAATTTTTCTATCACGCTCCATTGGTGGAACCAAGGATGTTATGTTATCCTTATAGCGGGATCCAGAAGGGTGGCCACCCAGTAATTGGCACTAGTGACTATCCGGGTAACTCAGCGATCATTGCGCAGGCACTGGAGCATGTAGTGGCTCATGTGAGGCAGGCTGCCCAGAGGCAAAGATAAGCTGTCCTCGGTGGGAGGTGTCTCCTCCTCCGCATCCCCCCAGCCACGCTCCAGTGATGCCTGTGCCACCCTGCTGTGAGGAAGACTGGGTCCTGGCTGGACAGTGGATTACCTGACTGCTGTTGGACTAGCCTGACACCTGTGCAAATGGACATTCCTCTCCCTCCTCTGCTTCCTCCTGTGCCACCATTACATTCTCCGTCATGGCCTGAGGTATTTTTTTTTAGTAGGCAAAGGATGGGGATGGTAGTGCTGACGATGGCGTCATCAGTGCTGACCATATTGGTGGTGTATTGGAAGCACTGCAGCATGGCACAAATGTCCCTCATGGAGGCCCACTCATTCGTGGTGAAGTAAGGTTGGTCAGCACTTCTGTAGCTGGAACTCAACTATTGCCTGCTGCTGCTCACACACCCTTTCCAGCATATGTAAGGTGGAATTCCACCTGGTTGGCACATCACATATGAGACGGTGGGTGGGAAGGCCAAAGTTCCTCTGCAGTGCAGATAGGCGAGCAGCAGCAGGGTGTGAACACCAAAAGTGCACGCACATGGCACGCACTTTATGCAGCAGCTTTGCACCACCAAGTTGAGTACATGCGCCAGGCAAGGGATGTGCGTCTACTTGACTAGGCCCAAGACTGCTACTAGATTACACCTGTTATCGCACACCACCTTGCTGGGCTTAAGGTTCAGCGGCAGCAACCACTCATCTGTCTGCCTTTCGATCCCATCCCCTGGGCGGTGTTCTGTCTTTCACCCAGACAGATGAGTTTCAGCACGGCCTGCTGCCGTTTCCACATGGCTGTGCTCAAAATGGTGGCGCAGGCGCTGCGCTGACTGGATGAGAGGCAGGAGAGGAGGAAGCGAAATAGGAGGAGGCAACAGGAGAGAACAAGTGATGTCCATCAATCCTTGGTATTGGAAGTACATGTGCCAAGGTGCTTCACGCCTTGGGCCCAGCCGCCACCATGTTAAACCAGTGGGCAGTTAAAGAGATGTAATGTCCCTGCCCATGCCATACCTCCCAACTTTCAAAGGACAGAAAAAATGCTAAGCCGGGGAGATCCACTGAGGGCAAGGGCAATTATTATTTACTTGCAGTTATTTTCACTGCGCTAGAAGACGGCATGCGTATACAAATACAGTTATTGTTATTGTGCTAGGAGACAGTATGGGTATACATGCAGTTATTGTTACTGCGCTAGGAGACAGTATGGGTATACACACACAGTTTAATGTCACTGCCCTGAAAAGGGCAATTATTATTTATAGGCTAACTGTCCCTCATTGTATCAGGCCACTCTGTCTACCTAGCTGTACTGAAAAGGACAATTATTAAATTTAGCTAAGGCCCTAACTGTCTCTAACTAGCTGGAATGGCGACGGGGCCTGTGACCCTGCCTCTTATACAGAGGGGTCACATGTCCCACCTGGCCAATTATAGCCAAGCCCATACTGGGCATGTCTGTGATGTCTGTGGGCTTAAAGCTGGTTGATTGGCTGCTCAGCAGTCAATAAACCAGCTTTAGGGATGAGCCAAACCCGAACTTCAACACTGATGATGCAATATCTTCTTATGTCGGCTAGAATCCACATAGCATCCCGAAGGTGGACCCTAATGGATAATGGATACTATTATGCTATTTGAGAAGATTAATGTTCCTATAGCTGACACCTGTCTCCATTTTGATAAAGTTTGGTCCCCTTGGATTTAACTGACTGTGTGCTCTCGGCTTGTCATGCTGTCTACAATTGTGATCCCTGGGCTAGGTAATATAGATTTTATCTTCTTACCTCAAGATCCCTTATTTGCTGTTGGAAACAGTGCTTTATCTACTGTACTATTGCCTTTCCCCATATTTTTGTGTTTTTATTTTTTCTCTCTCTCTCTCTCTCTCTCTCTCTCTCTCTCTTTCTTTCTTTCTTTCTTTTTGTTTTGGGATAAAGAGTTTGCCACTATGAGGACTAAGTTCTGTTGAAATCTGTTTTCCCTATTGTCACTTGTTGCTACTTTGAAATGGTATATACGCTAATATTATTATTGTACGTTTGTTGTTACATTTAATAAATACCTTTGAAACTAAATTTAATGCATCTCATCTTTAACCCACTCCAGTTCTGAATGAGCCCTGAAAAAACAAAACAAAAAAAAAAAACATACTCACTTGTCCCCGTTGCTCCAGTGTCTCCCAGCGCGATCCGGTCCTGCTGCTCAGGTGTTTTCGGCTGGCGGAAAGGGAACTCCTTAAATCTAATCTAAGGGGTTAAAACAGGCCACTGACCCCGGGCTGCCAGGAGTCCCAATACCTGGTTGATCTTTCTGCTGATTGGAGGAAATCAGCCTATGAGTCTGCATAGGCTGACTTCCTCTATACACTGCAATACACATGTATACACGTGTATTGCAGTCTATAGTACTGAACCAGCGATCATAGCATCTCTGGTTCAGGTTCCCTAATGGGACCTCAAGTATATGTCAAAAAAAGTGAAAAAAAAAGTGAACTGTATTAAAAAAAATTAATAAATGAATAAAACCCCAAAATGCCCCTTTCTTATATAAAATGAATTATATAAAAAAAAACTAAAAACTATTAAAAACAATACATATTTGGTATTGCCGCATCTGTTACAACCCATACAAAAAAACTGAAACATTAATCTGCACGGTGGACATCGCAAAAAAAAATGACGGAAATTATGATTTTTCGCCATCGCATACTGCAAAAAATGCTATAAAAATCATCAAAAAGTAATATGTACCCCAAAACAGTACTAGTAAAAAGCACAGGTCGTCCCGCAAAAAATAAGTCATCAACCAACTCTGTCAACCAAAAAATACAAATGTTACACATCTCAAAAGATGGAAATGCAAAAATAATTGATTTATGTTGCTAAATGGGTTTTTGTTCTGCAAAATTAGTAACGCATAAAAAAACAATATAAATTAGGTATTTCGATAATTGTTCCAACCCACAGAATAAAGGTAAAATGTTACTTATGCTGTACACTGCACAGAAAAAAAAAATTTTAAGTTAAAAAGTAATGACATAATTGATTTCTTTGTTTTAATCCACCAAGAAAGAGTTAATAAAATTTAATCAATAAATTATAGGACCCAAAAATGGTGTCTTTTACACAATGCATTTCATCCCCCAAAAAACAAGCCCCCATATGGCTACATCACCAGAAAAATAAAAAATATATAGCTTGCACAATGTGAAGACAAAAACCCCAAAAATCGCTAAACCATTAGAACAAAACTGGCTGTGGCAGGAAGGGAATGTATAAACTGTGCCAGCATATATCAGGGTACACCCCAAATTTAGAGCTTACAAGAGAAAATAAACCAGAGGTGACCCCCCAGAGTGCCCCCACCAATAATAGGAGCTACTGGGAAATAGTAGGGAATTTGGTGTTCCCAATTTACTCCACACAGCTTACATATATTTCTATTCACCATTTGCAGAGCATTCACGTCTGGGAAAACTAATGCTCACTACACAATGGGGTCACTTCCTAGGGGATTCTACTTTTCTGGTACCTTAGAGGCTCTGCAAATATGACATGGCATCCAGATGCCAAACATCTAAGGCTGGGTTCACATCTGCGCTTGGTGAGCACTCAGGGATTCCATTCCTCATTCCGCTTGAAAAATGCGGAGAGAAAAGTCCTGCAAGCAGAAACCGGAAACCTGGCGGACCCATTATAGTCTATAATATAGTTTCCACGGGTAACTGCTTTTTAAGCAGATTGGGTTTCTGTTTATCGGGTCCCCAAGCGGACCCAAAGATCGAAAACCAAACGCAGGTGTGAACTAAGCGTAAATCTGCATTCTAAAAGTCACATAAACTGTAGTTTATGCCCACATGTACTTAATATCATATATGGGTATAAACTGCTGTTTGGGCACAGTGGGGCACAGAAAGGAATGAGTGTCATGTGGTTTTTGGAGCACAGATTTGGTTTTTGGATGTCACAATGCTTTTGCAGAGCCCTGAAATGCCAGTAAAGTGGAATCCCCTAACATGTGACTCCATTTTGGACACCACACCCCTGAAGGAATTTATCCAGGGGGTACAGTGAGCATTTTTAACCCCCAAATGTTGCAGAGTTTTCCTCTGCGGACTTTCTGCTTCAATTACAGTGGGGAAAAAAAGGATTTAGTCAGCCACCAATTGTGCAAGTTCTCCCACTTAAAAAGATGAGCGAGGCCTGTAATTGACATCAAAGGTAGACCTCAACTATGAGAGACAAAATGAGAAAACATATCTAGAAAATCACATTGTCTGATTTTTAAAGAATTTATTTGCAAATTATCGTGGAAAATAAGTATTTGGTCACCTACAAACAAGCAAGATTTCTGGCTCTCACAGACCTGTAACTTCTTCTTTAAGAGGCTCCTCTGTCCTCCACTCATTACCTGTAGTAATGGCTCCTGTTTGACATTGTTATCAGTATAAAAGACACATGTCCACAACCTCAAACAGTCACACTCCAAACTCCACTATGGTGAAGACCAAAGAGTTGTGGAAGGACACCAGAAACAAAATTGTAGACCTGCACCAGTCTGGGAAGACTGAATCTGCAATAGGCAAGCAGCTTGGTGTGAAGAAATCAACTGTGGGAGCAATAATTAGAAAATGGAAGACATACAAGACCACTGATAATCTCCCTCGATCAGGGGCTCCACGCAAGATCTCATCCCGTGGGGTCAAAATGATCACAGAACCACACGGGGGGACCTAGTGAATGACCTGCAGAAAGCTGGGACTAACGTAACAAAGGCTACCGTCAGTAACACACTACACCGCCAGGGACTCAGATCCTGCAGTACCAGACGTGTCCCCCTGCTTAAGCCAGTACATATCCGTGCCGTCTGAAGTTTGCTAGAGAGCATTTGGATGTTCTAGAAGAGAATTGGGAGAATGTCATATGGTCATATGAAACCAAAGTAGAACTGTTTGGTAGAAACACAACTCGTCGTCATGTTTGGAGGAGAGTGAATGCTGAGTTGCATCCAAAGAACACCATACCTACTGTGAAGCATGGGGGTGGCAACATCATGCTTTGGAGGTGTTTTTCTGCAAAGGGTCCAGGACGACTGATCCCTGTACATGAAAGAATGAATGGGGCCATGTATCGTGAGATTTTGAGCGCAAACCTCCTTCTATCAGCAAGGACATTGAAGATGAAACGTGGCTGGGTCTTTCAGCATGACAATGATCCCAAGCACACTGCCAGTTTCAGAAAAGAACAAAAAGAGACAACGCTGAGCGGCATAATATTGTTTGTAAAATTAATATACAAAAAGAGCAGTGCAGTGAAGAAAAGTGGAATACACTCTACACAAGGGCCTGTATAGACATTGTGATTGGAGTGGATCCACAGAGATCAGGTAGAGAGTTTACACATGAAAATATGACTTGGTAAACAATGTTGTGACTCTCACCTGGGTTAGTTGTGATAAGCCACAACTACTCAGCATGCATGACAATCCTATATGTGGAGGCTGCAGAGTTGGGATCACAGGAATCCAGGCGGTAATGGTACCAGTTGTTGTTGGTGGAGTGGATGCTCCAGAAAAAAAGGAGAGATAGTATATCTGCGCTTTTCCGGATGAAAGAAACTTTATTGGGGCTCAAGTCACAGATTATAGGTCTCCGAAACACGTTGTGTGCCTTGAGCCCCAATAAAGTTTCTTTCATCTGGAAAGCGCAGATATACTACCTCTCCTTTTTTTTCTGGAGCATCCACTCCACCAACAACAACAAGCACACTGCCCAGGCAATGAAAGAGTGGCTTCGTAAGAAGCATTTCAAGGTCCTGGAGTGGCCTAGCCAGTCTCCAGATCTCAACCCCATCAAAACCTTTGAAGGGAGTTGAAAGTCCGTGTTGCCCAGCGACAGCCCCAAAACATCACTGCTCTAGAGGAGATCTGCATGGAGGAATGGGCCAACATACCAGCAACAGTGTGTGCCAACCTTGTGAAGACTTACAGAAAACATTTGACCTCTGTCATTGCCAACAAAGGATATATAACAAAGTACTGAGATGAACTCTTGTTATTGACAAAATACTTATTTTCCACCATAATTTACAAATAAATTCTATAAAAATCAGACAATGTGATTTTCTGGATTTCTTTTCTCATTTTGTCTCTCATAGTTGAGGTCTACATATGATGTCAATTACAGACCTCTCTCATATTTTTAAGTGGGAGAACTTGCACAATTGGTGGCTGACTAAATCCTTTTTTGCCGCACTGTATACCTATAGGGAAACCATCAGCATTTCTGTAAGTATAATTGATATGCTGTGATTTCCAAAAATGCAATTTTGGAAATTGCAGCATTTCCACTGCAGAGTTTTTTCTGCAATGTGTGGATGGGATTCGCGTTTTTTTGCCATGGCGTTTACACTATGTGGGGCCCCGGCCTAATAGTTTTTAGAGTGTGTGTGTTTCTGCTGACACAAGCTGGGCAAAAATGATAATACCTCTTGAGAAATTCCTTGAGGGGTGTAGTTTCTAAAATTACGCCCCTTTTAGGTGTTTCCATTGTACTGGTACTTTAGGGGCTCTGCAAATGCGACATGGCAACTGAAAACTATTCTAGCAAAAGCTGCCCTCCAAAAGCCAAATAGAGATCTTTCCATTATGAGCCCCGCCATGTACCCATACAGCAGTTTACAACCACATTTCTCATGTTCAGGAGAAATTGTATAACGAATTTGGGGCACTTTTTCTCCTTTATCCTCTTGTGAAAATCAAAAATTTGGAGCTAAATTGACGGTTTATTGGAAAAAATAGTAATTTTTCATATTCATGTCTAAATGTAATCTGTGAAACAGCTGTAAAATGCTCACTATACCCCTTGAAGTGTTCTGTGAGGGGTGTTGTTGCCAAACTGGGGTTACTTCTGGGTGTTTCCATTGTATTGGTACTCTAGGGGCTCTGCAAATGCGACATGGCACCTGAAAACTATTCCAGCAAAATCTGCCCTCCAAAAGCCAAATAGTGCTTCCGGGCCCCACCATGAGTCTCCACCCCCCATACAGCAGATTATGACCACATATGGAATATTTCTGAGTTCAGGAACAATTGTTTAACAAACTGTGGGGTGCTTTTCTCCTTTAACCCCTTGTGAAAATGAAAACTTTGGGGATAAAGTGACATTTTAGTAATTTTTCATGTACACATCCCAATGTTAATAAAATCTGTGAAGCGGCTATGGGGTCAAAATGCTCACTATACCCCTTGATAAAATCTTTCAGGGGTGTAGTTTCCATAATGGGGTCACTTTTTGGGGGTTTCCATTGTACTGATACTTTAGGGTCTCTGCAAATGAGACATGGCACCTGAAAATTATTCCAACAATATCTACTTCTCAAATGTCTAGTGTCGCTCCTTCCCTCCCGCACGCTGCTGTGTGCCCAAACATCAGTTTACACCCACATGTGGGGTATTTCTGTGCTCAGGAGAAATTGCATAACAAACTGTGAGATGCATTTTCTCCTTTAACCCTTTGTGAATGTGCTATTATTAGGGCTAAATGAAAATGAAATGTCTAAATTTCACCTGAATATTGTTTTAATTACCGTGAAATGCTTAAAGGGTTAACAAACTTCCCAAATGCTGTTTAGAATTATTTGAGCGGTTCAGTTTTGAAAATGGGGTGATTCATGGGGGGTTTCTAATATATAGGCCTTTATAATCGCCTTCAGAACTGAAGTGGTCCCTAAAAAAATAGTTTGGGAAATTTTCTTGTAAATCTGGAAAATCTCTTGTAAGCCTTCTAACGTTAAAAATAAATTAAAGGACGATTAAAAGATGATGCCAATATAAATCAGAGATATGATAGATAATATTTATTATTGTAATTGGGTAGCATTACTATCTGGCTGAAAAGCAGAGCATTTCACATTTTGAAAATTGAGATTTTTTTCCAAATTTCCTATTTTTTTTTTTTTTTAATATAAAAATATTGATTAATGTTAACACTAACATTAAGTACAAGTGTCACAAAAAAACAATTTTAAAATCACTTGTGTAAGTTAAAGTGTCTAAAAGTTATTGCCATAAAAAGTGACACGTCAGTTTTGAAAAATGAGGCCTGGTCATTAAGACACTTTTAGGCTGTGTCCTTAAGAGGTTAAAAGTTAGTTTTTATTTATTTATTAATTTATTTATTACTATTTACTCACTACCTATACCTACTAATTCCACACTTTATAGTGACTATGGTGATATTTCTACAAAGAATTGATCCTCTGTGAATTTATAATCCTACATGTGTAGGTACACTGCAGCAGTTGTCTATATACCAACCAATAAGATTATTTTAAAATGAACCATGAACACATGACAGCTGATGGCTAGGTTGGTTGCTATGAGCAACTGCTTCATTTTTATTTTCCAGAGCTTTGGTCTTGTAGGGTTTGCTTTGTTCACCCTAGAATTTTCATGTTTGCAATATTATTATTCAAAAGTGATTAAAATGTACAGTTTAAATGTATACATTTACATTTATTTCTAAAGAAATATTTCATTTTTTTAAATAAGATTTATTTATGCTTTTCAACAAAGATAATAACAGAACGCAGCAGTGTCACATTAAAAAGAAAAAAACGGTATGCTTAGCATAATAATAATGATAACTTTATTTATATAACGCCAACATATTCCGTAGCACTCTACAAATCAGAGGACACATGAAGAGACAATATGAGACATTACAATGTGACAAAGAAATAAACATATCAAACTATAGGAGTGAGGGCCCTGCTCACAAGAGGCCAGAGGGCTTGTTTGCTATAATGGCCCAGTCATCTTTTAATAGAAAAGGTTATATAACTGAAGCTGTATGAGCCCGTCACCAGCCGATATCTGTGAATAAACAGATACCAAGTGTAAGGAGTGCAGTGTAACTTCTAGATGTAGAGGGCAGGATCTGAGGAAGAAGGATAAAAGGTGTTATTATTCTACACCTCCACACTCTACACTGTGCTCAAGTCATGTGATAAGCCTGACCATACAGATGTGATTTTATGACAGTTTTGAAGCTGCTGTAGTTGGGGATTATCTGGGGTAAAGCGTTCCAGAGCACCAATGCAGCTCAAGAAAAGTGTTGGAGACAGGAGTGGGATGTTCAGATAACAGAGGATGCAAGTCTAAGGTCATTGGCAGAACGGAGAGGACGGTTAGGGCGGTAGACAGTGACAAAAGAGGAGATATAGGGGGGCGCGGCGTTATGGATGGATTTGTGTGTGAGTGTGAATTATATATTGTATTCTGTGATGGATGAGCAACCAGTACATCGACTGACACAAGGTAGATGCATCTGTGTCCTGGTTTGACAGAAAGATGAGTCTGGTGGCTGCATTAAGGACAGATTGTAGAGGGGAGAGTTTAGTAAGAGGAAACCCAATTAGAAGAGAATTGCAATAGTGAAGACGAGAGAGAATCAGAACAACAATATGGGTTTTTGATGTTTCCACGGCGAGAAAAGGGTGAATTCTAGAGATGTTTTTGACTGTGCAAGTGTCTGAATATGTGGGGTAAAGGTAAGATCTGAGTCAAATACAACCCCCAGCCAGCAGGCATGCAATTCTAATAGTAAGGCCACAGACAGTCATGGAGATATCAAGGTTAGGTCGGTTAGTAGTTGGAGGGAACACAAGAAATTCAGTTTTTGAAAGATTCAATTTCAGATAAAGAGAAGACATAAAGCAGGGAGACAGCCACTGGTGTTCTGTAGTAGTGCAGGGGTGATGTCACGGGATGAGGTATATAGCTGGGTATCATCAGCATAAAGATGGTATTTAAAGCCAAGTCAAGAGGAGGGGGCCTAGGACCAAGCCCTGAGGAAACCCAACTGCAAGGGGCAGAGGAGAAGAAATAGCACCAGGGAATGATACACTAAATGAGCAGTCAGAAAGATAGGAAGAAAACCAAGAGAGAGTGGTGTTCCTGAGGCCAATAGAGTGGAGCATAGTGAGGAGGAGTTGGTGGTCTAGTGTCAAATGCTGCTGAAAGTAGTGAATAGTTCCCTTTAGATTTAGCCGTCAGTAGATCGTTGAAGGCTTTTTTAAGGGCCGTTTCTGTAGAGTGTAATGCACGAAAACCTGATTGTAAGTGGTCCAGAAGAGTAGAGAAATAGTGGATTATATGGGAATAGATCAAGCGTTCCAGGAGTTTAGAGATGAAGGGGAGGTTAGAGATGGGTCGGTAGATAGCAGCACAAGACGGGTCGAGGGAGGTTTTTTTCACTAGTGGTGTTATCACAGCATGTTTGAAGGAGGAGGGAAAGATTCCAGAAGAGAGAGAGAGAGAGAGGTTAAAAATTTTAGTAAGGTGAGTTGTAACAGAAGGGGACAGAGACCGGAGGAGGTGTGATGGGATAGGATCACTTGTGCAAGTACTAGGGAGAGAAAGAAGAAAGGAGCTGGGAAACTTCTTTTTCTGTTACTGGGTCAAATAATGAGAGTTTACAATGAGGAGCAAGGGAGGGAAGGGGACTGATGCTGCTTGGAGATTGGGTTATTTCCTGATGGATGTTATTGATTTTGTCTTTAAAGTATGTGGCCATGTCTTGAGCAATGAGGTCTGTGACAGGTACACGCACTTTTGGCGTAAGGAGGGATTGAAAGGTATCAAAGAGTCGTTTAGGGTTATTGGAGAGAGAAGAGATGAGAGAGGTGAAGTAGGCTTTTGTGGTGAGGTGATGGGCAGAATTATAGGATTTGAGCATAAACCTGAAGTGAAGAAAATCTGCAGATGTATTAGATTTTCGTCACATACATTCAGCACATCTTGAGCATTGCTGAAGATAACATGTTTGAGGAGTGTGCCAAGGTTGGTAGTGTCTGTGTTGGTATTTTCGGACAGTCAAGGGCGCTACTTTATCCAGGGTGGTTTTGAGAGTCTGATTGTAGTGTTTGGTGGCCAGTTCAGGACAGGAGAAAGAAGAGATGGGAGACAGTACTCACTGTAGAGTGTCTGAGAGATGCTGTGTGTTTACAGCCCGTAAATTTCTATATGTGCGGTACGTCGATGTGTTTTGCGAAGAACAAGAGCCTTTGATAGTAAAGGAAAGAAGGTTGTGGTCGGAAATTGGTAGGAGAGTGTTGGTAAAGTCTGAGACAGAACAGAGCCGTAAGAAGACCAGATCAAGTATATTACCATCTTTGTGTGTGGGAGAAGTAGTAAGCTGAGAGAGACCAAGAGAGCCAGTTAGTGATAGAAGGAGAGAGGCAGATGGGGAGACAGAGGTGTTAATGGGAATGTTAAAGTAAGCCATAATGAGAGTAAGAATTTAACAGGATATGAAGTTGGGAAGCCATGAAGAAAAAGTGATCTAAGAACTGGTAGGGTGAGCCAGGGCGACGGTAGATGACAGTGTTGACCTCAAAAGAGGGGAAAGAGAGCGATGGTACTGGGGGAATGACTTGAAAAGTGCATAGAAGGACCCTTACCCCTCCACCTTGCCTATCCTCAGGTCTAGGGCTGTGTGAAAACTGAAGGCCATCATAACAGAGTGCAGCAGGAGAGGCAGTGTCAGACTGTTCAATCCAGGTTTCAGTGACAGCCAGTAGGTTAAAAGATTTTGAAATGAAGATATCTTGAGTAATGTCAAGTTTGTTGCAGACTGAGCGGGTGTTCCAGAGATCACAAGAGAAAGAGACTGATGGTGGAGAAGGAGACGGTAAACAGCGAATATTACAATGAAATAAAAGTTAGCAGGGTTTCTTGGTGAGAAAAGTACAGAGTTTAAGTTAACAAAAGGAGGACCAGGGTTTGGAGAGATGTCCCCAGTAGCTAGTAGAAGGAAAATGAAGAGAGACATAAGATGGTCAAGTGACTTGTGAGATCGTCTGATTTGTTGCACACAAGCACTAGGTGGGTTACAGTGGTTAAGAAGGTAAAAATAGAATGGGAGTTGCACATAGGTGAGGGAAGGAGAGAGGGACTGATGTAGATATAAGTAATAGGATGTGGGAATGGGCAGTAAGTTTGTAAAAAAAAGCAGCAAATAGAGTAAAAAGACATGCAGTGAACATGGTAGGACAATTGTATTTAGAAACTTACAAGTTTTTTGGATTGATTATTCAGCTGATCTATCTTCTACCCTGTCTAACTGCATAATATAACATAATATATAGGGCGAATGAACAAATACAAAACCAAAAGGGGAATACAATAATGTATACATAAAGGACAATACACTGCAGCATTAAGAAAGGTTAAAACAACTAAGAATAACCATACATTTAGACACCATTCATACTGCTCCAGGCCCTTGCTCACCCCCAATTCAGAGATACAAATAGGGGTCTCAGATATCTCTAGCCAACACAACCATATTTTATCAAACTTGTGGCGACATTTCCTACTCAGATATAGCAACTGATAAAGTGAAACTTATTTATTGTTAAGGTGGAGCCAATGTTCCAGGGAGGGTTTGTCTAGAGATTTTCCCACTATGATGACAATCTTACTAGCACAAAAAAGGGTAAAGCGAAAGAAGGTTTTGTCATAGTGACAATCTACAATATCATTCAGTATACCTAAGAGACAAACCTGCGGTGTAAGTATCCAAGGGAAGTCAAAGTGATCATGTAGGAAGGACAGAACTGCCGACCAAAAGTCCAGTTCAACTTGACAATGGAAGAAATTCGCAAAGGAGGAGGCACCCATTCTGTGTAGTAAATGCAGTGGAGGAAGTGGGAATGAATCAAGTCTCTAGCACTCACCACAATATCAAAAAAAGATAGTTCAACTTTCTCCCAATCCTCATCCATCAGCTCAGGAAGATCTTGACGCCACCCAATCAACAGCCTATTGTATTGTACCGTACAAGGACCCGCAAACTGCAACAAATTGACTGTGTTAAAGACTTGGGGAGACAGGGGTCCCAAGGAGATCCTCCATCTTAGAAAATCCCAGCTCAAGAGCGAGGGAGGCAAATTGAGCCTTAAAGGCATGCTGCAATTGGAGGTAGTGGAATAAGGTATGCAGCGGGACTTCGTGACACTCCACAAGTTCTGCAAAGGGAAGGAAGCCACTATCACTTGGTAAAAGTTGATCCAGGAACTTCACCCCAGCCCTGATCCATATAATTGCCCCCGGCAGGCTCCGGAAGTGCGACAAATGAGGGTTCAGCCAGAGAGGAGTCCTTGTGGATGCAGGAGAGTTAGAGTCCCCCTTTAGGATGGCATGAGTTACATTCCACACTCGGACCACAGTTTTAATCAGTAGCTGTTTTCTGCAGGGAGATTTATATCTATAGAGAAGGTTCACTAAACTTTCATATGAGCCGACAAGAGCATCCGGCAGTGCTGTAGACTCATTACTCAAATCAAGGGCTATCCACCAGTGGGCATACATTAGCTTGGAGGCTAAGTTGTATTTATAAAGATTGGGCACTGCCATACCCCCACGGAACTTAGGAGCCTGCAACAGGGGGTACCCAAATCTAGCCACTCCTCCCTGCCAATAGAACCAACATATCATACCGTCCAATTTGGGAAAGAGTATCATGGGTAGAAATATAGCAAGTGTGAAACAGATATAAAAATTTAGGAAGGTAAATAATATTAAAGAGGTTGATGCTGCTGTAGAGTGAGAGGGGAAGGGACTGCCATGATCTTAGTTGCTTCTCAGTAGAGACCACCAGGTGATCAAGGTTAAGAGTCTGGTACTCCAGCAGTGAGAGATACTCTAGGGAATTGTAAAGCCACCTGAAGGGGGATAGAAAGGTCCTGCCTTGGAGCATATAGCGGGGACAGATGGAAAAGTATTGACTTAGATCAGGGGTCGGCAACCCCCGACATGTGTGCCAAGAGTGGCACGCGAGGCATATTTCTCAGGCACGGCAGCCTGAGTCCTCACCCAGCAGTTTCGATTGGACCAAACACGGCCAAAACGAAACTGCTATTATTATACTGTGGGGTCTCTTCAGACCCCAGAGTATAATAAGCGGAGCCCCCAGGGAGATGATTAAACATAAAAAATAATGTTAACTCACCTTCCCTGGATCCGCAGCCGCTGTGTGCTCTTCGGGCGCTTCTGCCTGAAGTCAGCTGACAGGGCCTCAGGTGTCACGTCTGCGTCTGACGTCATTACGCATAATGACGCAACGTGACCCCTGAGACCCAATGAGCGGTAGCTGACTACAGACAGAAGTGCCCGAAGAGAACACAGTAGCTGTGGAATGGAATGGGATATAATGCAGTGTGCAGGGGCCGCTATGGGACATAATACCATATTCAGGAGCCACTATGGGACATAATACTGTGTGCAGGTACTGCTATGGCTGTGGGACATAATACCATGTGCAGGGACCACTATGGGACATTATTCTGTATAACGGTGTGTTTTCTGTATTAAGGATGTGTTTTTGCACAGAAAAATAAGGCTTTGTTTTTTTTTGTGTGCAAAAATGCACCAGTAAAAATAAAAAATGCATCGAAGTAAAAGTTCCAGTGGCCTAAGAGTATAGCTGCATCAAGATACATAGTGTGTTTTCACCGTAAAGATGCTGCCATACGGTGCTCCTGGACACACATACATTTACCACTAATTGCGGGATGAACATGTACTTTCATTGCTTCTAATCGGAAAGTACATGCGAGTCCCAGGAAATAGCAGTAAACGCATGCGTCCTAAAGAATCTGGTGGCAGCACTTCTGTGTTATGGTTTGTCGTATATGACTTTAGTTTAGGGGTCGTCAGACTTACAATTATTGACCGGCACTCCGAGTACCCTATCCTTGATTTTTTAAATAAAATTGGCACGCCGAACAAAAAAGGTTGCCTACCCCTGACTTAGATCAATTCAACTATTCAGGCCAGGCAAACATGCTAATACTTCAATGATAGATACTAAAGAAGCCAGGGAGGGACCGTCATCTGCTAAGTACACGTGTGTATCATCAGCATATAGGGATACTTTTTTAGTAAGCGTGCCCCTAGTAAGACCACATACAATGGGGAAAAAAAGTATTTAGTCAGCCACCAATTGTGCAAGTTATCCCACTTAAAAAGATGAGAGAGGCCTGTAATTGACATCATAGGTAGACCCAGTGGCGTAACTAGGAATGGCTGGGCCCCAAGGCGAACATTTGACATGGGGCGCCCCCCAAACCGGTTACGGGTCCCCAAACAGTAAAATATGCTCAACAGTGGCCCCAGATAGTATTATATGCTCAACAGTGGCCCCCATACAGCATTATATGCTTTACATTGCTCCCCACACACACAGTATAATATGCTACCCACAGTGGCCCCACACAGTATAATATGCTCCACACAGTGGTCCCCACCCAGTATTATATGCCCCCCATAGTGGGCCCCACCCAGTATTATATGCTCCCTACAGTGGCCCCCACACAGTATTATATGCTCCCCACAGTGGTCCCCACCAAGGATTATATGCCCTCCACCCAGTATTATATGCTCTAAAGTAGCCCCCACCCAGTAGTATATGCTCTACAGTGGCCCCCCACCCAGTAGTATATGCTCCACAGTGGACCCCACCCTTTAGTATATGCTCCACAGTGGCTCCCACCCAGTATTATATGCTCCACAGTGGCCCCCACTCAGTATTATATGCTCTACAGGGGCCCCCACCCAGTATTATATGCTCTACAGGGGCCCCCACCCAGTATTATATGCTCTACAGTGGCCCCCACCCAGTATTATATGCTCTACAGTGGCCCCTACCCAGTATTATATGCTCTACAGTGACCCCCAACCCAGTATTATATGCTCTACAGTGGCCCCCACCCAGTATTATATGCTCTACAGTGGTCCCACATAGTATTATATGCTCCCAACAGTCCCCCTCCGCTTCGGTGCTATTATTATACTTTGGGGTCTCCTCAGACCCCAGGGTATAATAATCGGAGATCCAGGGAAGGTGATTAAAAATAACAAATATTCATACTCACCTTGCCTTACCTTTTCTTGGCATCCTCGCTCCATCCTGCCGTCTTCAGCGTCTTCAGGCCCTCTTCCGACGTCGCTGCCGAGGCCTGAGATTGGGCCTCAGCGGTCACATGGGGGCGCACTGACGTCATTACGCTGCCGCGCCACCCATGTGACCGCTGGGGCCTAATTACAGGCCTCAGATGACGGAGGAGCGCCAGAGAGAACGCTGCGCCCAGGAGAGGTGAGAATATGTGTTTATTATTTTCAGTCACCTCCCCTGGGTGCCCTGCCCTGCCATCTATTGGAAAGGGGCCTGCAATATGCCAGGGCCCCTTTCCAATAACAGTATGTATAGCGGTCGGAGAACCAGGCTTTCCCCGACCGCTATCATAATGGTCCGGGGCCCGGCCATCTCCAGCTGGCCGTGGGCTCCGTACCCTGCTCCCACCCCCTGCGACCGCGATCGTTACTGGTTTGTGGGGTTCGCGGTAGCGGCTGCCACAGGGCTCCGAGGCGATTTAATCACCTACAAACAAGCAAGATTTCTGGCTCTTACAGACCTGTAACTTCTTCTTTAAGAGGCTCCTCTGTCCTCCACTCATTACCTGTAGAAATGGCACCTGTTTGACATTGTTATCAGTATAAAAGACACCTGTCCACAACCTCAAACAGTCACACTCCAAACTCCACTATGATGAAGACCAAAGAGCTGTGGAAGGACACCAGAAACAAAATTGTAGACCTGCACCAGGCTGGGAAGACTGAATCTGCAATAGGCAAGCAGCTTGGTGTGAAGAAATCAACTGTGGGAGCAATAATTAGAAAATGGAAGACATTCAAGACCACTGATAATTTCCCTCGATCAGGGGCTCCACGCAACATCTCACCCCGTGGGGTCAAAATGATCACAAGAACTGTGAGAAAAAATCCCAGAACCACACAGGGGGACCTAGTGAATGACCTGCAGAAAGCTGGGACTAACGTAACAAAGGCTACCGTCAGTAACACACTACACCGCCAGGGACTCAGATCCTGCAGTACCAGACGTGTCCCCCTGCTTAAGCCAGTACATATCCGGGCCTGTCTGAAGTTTGCTAGAGAGCATTTGGATGTTCCAGAAGAGTATTGGGAGAATGTCATATGGTCAGATGAAACCAAAGTAGAACTGTTTGGTAGAAACACAACTCGTCGTGTTTGGAGGAGAGTGAATGCTGAATTGCATCCAAAGAACACCATACCTACTGTGAAGCATGGGGGTGGAAATCATCATGCTTTGGGGCTGTTTCTCTGCAAAGGGACCAGGACGACTGATCCGTGTACATGAAAGAATGAATGGGGCCATGTATCGTGAGATTTTGAGTGCAAACCTCCTTCCATCAGCAAGGGCATTGAAGATGAAATGTGAATGGGTCTTTCAGGATGACAATGATCTCAAGCACACCGCCAGGGCAACGAAGGAGTGGCTTCGTAAGAAGCATTTCAAGGTCCTGGAGTGGCCTAGCCAGTCTCCAGATCTCAACCCCATAGAAAACCTTTAGAGGGAGTTGAAAATCCGTGTTGCCCAGCGACAGCCCCAAAACATCACTGCTCTAGAGAAGATCTGCATGGAGGAATGGGCCAATATACCAGCAACAATGTGTGCCAACCTTGTGAAGACTTACAGAAAACGTTTGACCTCTGTCATTGCCAACAAAGGATATATAACAAAGTATTGAGATGAACCTTTGTTATTGACCAAATACTTATTTTCCACCATAATTTGCAAATAAATTCTTTAAAAATCAGACAATGTGATTTTCTAGATATGTTTTCTCATTGTGTCTCTCATAGTTGAGGTCTACCTATGATGTCAATTACAGGCCTCTTTCATCTTTTTAAGTGGCAGAACTTGCACAATTGGTGGCTGACTAAATACTTTTTTTTCCCCACTGTATATTAGGGAACTGCCAATAGCTAGAGCCAGGGGCTCAATGTCCATGGCAAACAGTAGATGGGATAACAGTCAGCCCTGACAAGTCCCCCTTCTCAAAAGAAAGGCATGAGATATATCTAGATTTGTTCTCACTCTAGCCCTAGGTTCCTGATACAGTACACAAACCAAGATTAAAAATTGAGAGCCAAATTTCAGTTTGGAGAGGAGAAGCCATAAGTATTGCCACTCAATGGAGTCAAAAGTCGTATAGAGGTCCAGAGAGAGAACTAACTCAAGAGTCATTAAGAAATATTTCTAAAAAAAATTCCCAAGAATTACTTCCTAAAGAGTTTTTCTGAGATTAAGATATTGATGATGATGACCTATTCTTAGAATAACTCATCGATATCAGATTAGTGGGGTCATACACCCATCACTCCCAATTTTCAACTGGTATTAGCAGCCACAGCACCAGAACTGCACAGTGTATGGAGTCAGAAGCACATAGCCCTATACAATAGGTAGTGGCTTTTGCAGTTCAGCTCCCATTTGAATCGAATGCTAACTATATTGTTCAATATTATTTATTTTAACTCTCTACAATAATGAAATATCTATCTATCTGTTTACCTATCTATCACCAGTATAGAATATATTTTTGAAATAAAGACGATATTATCACAAGCAAACAGAGAAGAGAGTTTCCAGGTTTGTTTTAACAAAAAACATTTCAATATGGGTAAAGGAAGGCACCAAGGCCATCCAAGAAAAATAAGTGGATGGAATGATCTCATCTTCTCCGAACAAGCAGTTCTCTGTGACCTAGAGAAAAGTTGTTTTTCCCATTTGATTAATTGAAGTGTGATATTTAAAAAAACACTTGTCATACATTGGAAAAGGTTTTTTCTGTGCTGTCTTTATGAGTGGTGACATGCATGGAAACAACAGTGTTCTCAGAATAGATTTCTGAATATGTATTGTTTTACTTTAGAAAGAAAATGCTGTAAGGAACACCAACAACTATTTTGCTTTACTTGGTATTATCCCATTCAGAATTTAAGGGCCTGGCTCCAAGTACAAAATGCTAGATGATATATCTCATTTGATTGTTGCTGTGCCCCTTTTGTTTTTTTTTTAAATTTGTTCAAAACATATGGCCCCTGTTAGGTCTTATTAATCCGGGGCACTACAACAATCACGTGATGTATTCCATTAGCATTTTGCACTTGGTGACAGGCCCTCTTTAACCCTTTACATAGGGTAGTTTGGACGTTAATGCTTGGTGATTTTTTTTCATATTTTCCTTTCACACCTTCCAAAATTCTCATTTTGAGGGAACCAAGGGGTGGTGAGGGGGCGATCTTTAGGATAAGTACAACTTTTTCTTTGCTTTTTATTATTTTTATGGGGGACAATGTTATCATCACAAACAAAAATAATGCAAACACCTCATATATAAATAATATTATGCTGTATAATCTACTTATATATAAATAATACAATGAATCAGTGAAGCTATAAAAAGATGCATATTTATTTTGCACGGGGACATTGGAGTGCAGTGTAATGCTGCATGGGAACCCAAGCAAACTCCAATTGGTAACATGACTGCACTGGACTGAACCTCACAATTAGAGGGGTGAGCTTGTGACCTACTAAATTATCCCATATACTTACTGTGCTGACAGCCAGACATACCACCATTATGGCACTGTTCCACTGATGATATTGTGGATGTACTTGTCTCTTGATGGTGTCTGTAATTATTTAGCCTTATTTATATTTGTGTTGGAGACATTCTGCTAAGTCACCCAAGGAGTCCCAGTGTCCCTGGGATGAAATGTATAAGGACATGCCAGCTAGTAGTACAGTAGGTTTAGCCTGGGTACTGCAATTGTTTGGGTAGCAGCCATATGTGGATTAATAGGGCGAGGAGAAATTAAATGTAACAAATAAAATATTTTCCCCTCCCTTCCCTGATATCATTCGTTATTCATAATACTTCTGACTCCCGTATGTAAACATGTTTTCAAGAATTTGACAAAAATATACAGGGATTATGTATGCAACTGGTGAGAAGTACAGGGATTCAAAAAGGTACAGTGCCTTGCGAAAGTATTCGGCCCCCTTGAACTTTTCAACCTTTTGCCACATTTCAGGCTTCAAACATAAGGATATAAAATTTTAATTTTTTGGTGGAGGACAGAGGAGCCTCTTAAAGAAGAAGTTACAGGTCTCTGAGAGCCAGAAATCTTGCTTGTTTGTAGGTGATCAAATACTTATTTTCCACCATAATTTGCAAATAAATTCTTAAAAAATCAGACAATGTGAGTTTCTAGATATGTTTTCTCATTTTGTCTCTCATAGTTGAGGTCTACCTATGATACCAATTACAGGCCTCTCTTATCTTTTTAAGTGGGATAACTTGCACAATTGGTGGCTGACTAAATACTTTTTTCCCCCACTGTATATGTAGGATTATATCAAGAATGAGGCTCATACCTATGCCTGTGCAGTTCCCCATTTCTTGCCACAGAGCCTCCATGTACAGTACCACAAGCACATATCCTCACACAGATTCCTGATAAAAAAAAGTTTACCAGTCTCACCAGTAAAGAAATTACCTTGCTAATTTTGCTATTAAATCTCTGTAAAATCATTATCCAAACATCCCATTCAGCTACAGTACTCATAGGAAAGGTCTGTTAGGCTTCAGCACCACCTGGCATTAGTTTTAGGTCTGTTGCAACATGATGTGGTCAGGAATAGATAAAACTTTGGAATCATTTTCCCATGCCAAACACAAATAGTCGTCAAACCTAACTCTAATGAGCAGATGTGGAGCATAGTTGACGAGAATATTAGGAATGTATGTACTTTAATATTGAACATTTCAGCCCAAGGCATCGCCAAGTGATTTAACTGTGCACAGCATGAGCCCAAAAAAGAAATAACTGCAGTGAATCTCACAACTTTCCTATGTCCAGAATACCAATTCTCAATGCCTGCTAGAAAATGAACCCTTACATAATCTGTCCGCCAAAAAGTGTCCCCGTTAGAAAGAGTCTACAGATATAGGGGCTAATTTTATTATACATTGTACATCAGCTTTTTGGTGTACAAGGCATGTCAAAAATTAAAATTTTTGTCTCATGCCATTTTTGTGTAAAAAGATTGTGACTTTTGGGCATTTTCCACAAAACATGCCACTTTTATAAAAAAGTGGGCGGAGCAGGGTAAGGATCAAGATAGATGTGCAAAAGGTGCAAGAGGTGCAAAACAGCAGAGAAAAGCTTCCATTTTTCACAGTTGTCTTACACCCGATTGGCACCCATTTTCCCCCATACATTCAGTCAGACAAAAACAGTCAACGGACAAAAATAGGACAGGACCTATATTTTGATGGTCCATGACAACAGACCATCAAAATAACCGTCATGCAAATACAGTCATGGCCAAAAGTTTGGAGAATGACACAAATATTATATTTTCACATGATCTGCTGCCCTCTGGTTTTTATGTGTGTTTGTCAGATGTTTTTATCACATACAGAAATATAATTGCATTCATATTATCAGTAACAGAAGCTTATACTGACAGAATGAGTTAATGCAGCAAGTCAATATTTGCAGTGTTGACCCTTCTTCTTCAGGACCTCTGCAATTCTCCCTGGCATGCTCTCAATCAACTTCTGGACCAAATCCTGACTGATAGCAGTCCATTCTTGCAGAATCAATGCTTTAATTTTGTCTGAATTTGTTGGTTTTTGTTTGTCCACCCGTCTCTTGATGATTGACCACAAGTTCTCAATGGGATTAAGATCTGGGGAGTTTCCAGGCCATGGACCCAAAATCTCTATGTTTTGTTCCCTGAGCCATTTAGATATCACCTTTGCTTTATGGCAAGGTGCTCCATCATGCTGGAAAAGGCATTGTTGAGCGCCAAACTGCTCTTGGACGGTTGGGAGAAGTTGCTCTTGGAGGACATTCTGGTACCATTCTTTATTCATGGCTGTGTTTTTAGGCAAGACTGTGAGAGAGCCGATTCCCTTGGCTGAGAAGCAACCCCACACATGAATGGTTTCAGGATGCTTTACAGTTGGCATGAGACAAGACTGGTGGTAGCGCTCACCTCTTCTTCTCCGAATAAGCTGTTTTCCAGATGTTCCAAACAATCGAAAAGGGGATTCATCAGAGAAAATGACTTTACCCCAGTCCTCAGCAGTCCACTCCCTGTACCTTTTGCAGAATATCAGTCTGTCCCTGATGTTTTTTCTGGAGAGAAGTGGCTTCTTTGCTGCCCTCCTTGAGACCAGGCCTTGCTCCAAGAGTCTCCGCCTCACAGTGCGTGCAGATGCACTCACACCTGCCTGCTGCCATTCCTCAGCAAGCTCTGCACTGCTGGTAGCCCGATCCCGCAGCTGAGACACTTTTAAGAGACGGTCCTGCCGCTTGCTGGTCTTTCTTGGGCGCCCTGGAGCCTTTTTGGCACCAGTGGAACCTCTCTCCTTGAAGTTCTTGATGATGCGATAGATTGTTGAGGTGCAATCTTTCTAGCTGCAATACTCTTCCCAGTTAGGCCATTTTTGTGCAGTGCAATGATGACTGCACGTGTTTCTTTAGAGATAACCATGGTTAACAGAAGAGAAACAATGATGGCAAGCACCAGCCTCCTTTTAAAGTGTCCAGTGGTGTCATTCTTACTTAATCATGACAGATTGATCTCCAGCCCTGTCCTCATCAACACCCACACCTGTGTTAATGGAGCAATCACTGAAACGATGTTAGGTGGTCCTTTTAAGGCAGGACTGCAATGATGTTGAAATGTGTTTTGGGGGATAAAATTCATTTTCTAGGCAAATATTGACTTTGCAAGTAATTGCTGTTAAGCTGATCACTCTTTATAACATTCTGGAGTATATGCAAATTGCCATTAGAAAAACTGAAGCAGTAGACTTTGTAAAAATTAATATTTGTATCATTCTCAAAACTTTTGGCCATGACTGTAGCTGACAGTGAAATTAATACTGCCATGTGACGTCCATTAAAAAAGTTTCACTGTTGTGTTGTGTGAACCTAACCTTTGGCCAGGGCCCAACGATGCAAATTATTACAGTATTACAGTATTAATACAGTATTACAGTAACTGCAAAGTGGATGGTATTCTGGCTAATCCTATCCACACATTGCAGAAAAATATCTGCAGTAGAAATGCTGCAATTTCAAAAATGCAGGATTATACCTACAAAAATGCTGGCGTTTTCCGTATAGGTATAATAGAGGCAGAAAGTCCACAGAGGAAAACTCTGCGGACTTTCTGAAAATATGATGCGTAAAAAAACACAATGTGTTTCCGCCGCAGTCTTTTCCACAGCATTTTTTCGGCTGTGGTTCGCTATGTGGGGCCTTAGACTTAAAAATGGAAATCTATACCAGTCCCTGACTAGCATAAATTTCAATTTTGGTTCACGGTACCTCCTGAGCTACACCAAAATTATTAAGAAGCCATTTAATAATTCTGACGTATTAAAAATAAATAAAAAATATTCATAACATCTTCATAAACAGCAAATACTTTGCATGTAGATTCCTGCCCAGTATCTGCACTATATCTAGCAAGTTGCCTATGAGCATGTAAAGTTTAGTGAAATAGTCCATCTTTGTGTTTCATAACTTTTCCTGAATTTTCACTCCTAATCTTTTGTATAATGATAGCGGAAAATCAATTTGCTGGCATAATTCCATTAAATAAATCAGTGCACTGAATCAGAACAAAGTTCATCAATATGTCATATTCTAGTACTACATGTACACAGGGATAACGATAAAAGCAGATTCTAATAAAAATTGATAAATGCATCCACATTTGGTAGAACAGTAATCATCAGATGAGAAAAAAAAATAAAAAATGGCAGTTTCTGAACACAAAGTTAAGCCAGGATTTGAAATTGTGTTGAAGATGAAGAATAATGTGCATAGCAGCAAATACCAAAATCTTCTCCGTTTGCTCAGATGCAATTTTAGAAACTGTGTTGCCATGTTCTTTTTGGAAAAAAGAGGCTTTTCACTAACTAGCTTTCCATGAAAGCCATAATTGTTTAGTCTTTTTGTAATAACGCTGTCACGATCATATACATTGATAGTATGGCCACACATACCAGCTTCACGTTATCAGAAATTGCTCCAACATGCAGTCGGCTTGTTTTTCAACTTTATTGTTAATAGCTTCACTATTTTATAGGTTGATGGTGGTTTTAGCCAGAAATGTGTACAACCATGAATTTACTCATTGGTGGCACTTTAAATATATGCCTTCTGCTAGACAGCAAAAGGAAAGTACAACAGTTACTAGTAATAACCAATCAGATCAAATATTTTATTTTTCTAATGCCTGTTCAACAATAAGAAAAGATGATTGGTTCATATAGATAACTCTACTATCCATCTTTACACATTTACACATTTTTAAAACCCATTATATTACCTATAATCTGTTAATGGACGGATACTAATATTGATTATTACATATTCCAGATGTAGCTAGGCCTTTCCTCACCTGGTGCCACAATTCCATTTGGTGCCTCCTTTCCCATCTCAAATTTAACTCAATTAGCTCCCCCACATACCCAGTTATTGCAACACAGTTTATGGAAAATTAGCATTATATTTGCCCAAACACTGACGTGGCATAAACTGCACCAAATGTTGATCATTTAGCTGTGGAATACATAGTGTATATACTACAGATTTGCTGAAGATTTCACCCTTTGCATTGTAAAGGGCAAAATCTGTAGTGAAAATACACAGCATAAATTGATATGCTGCAGATAAAAAATCACCCCAAAAGAATCACAGCAAAAAAGGAGAGTGTAGACTATCCAGGTGTACTTTTTAATGATACAATTTTTGAGAATGTCTGTTGCTTTGATCACTTTTTATTAAAATTTTTATCAGAGGCGAAATAGCGAAAAAATGGCAGTTCAACATTTTTGATTTTTTTTTTTTTTTTCCGCTACGATGTTCACCTTACAGGAAAAATATTTTTATAAGTTTGTAGACCTGGCATTTTCGGACACAGGGATACCTAATGTGTAGGTGTTTCACAGTCATTTTTTACTTTTAGATGTATTCTAGGGACAGGGAGGTGATTTGAACTTTCAGGTTTTTTTGTTATTTTTTTTTATTTCTTAAAACTTTTTTTATTTTTTTACTATTTTTTTGCTTGAACCTGCAATCATTTGATTGCAAGTCTCATAGACTGCAATACAGACACTCTACATAGCTACTGAGGCTGGTCATAGATCAGCCTCAATAGCTATAATGTAATAACAAGCCTGGGAGCTTTCAGTAGGCTCCTGGATCTTAGATGAACAGGTCAGCTCCCGCGATCTCGTTGAGCAACAGCTCATTTTTATACGGTGAGAAAAGTGACATATACAGACATAAATATAATATAAACATTTTTATTAATATATAAACAAATCATTTAAAAGGATATGGTGAACATGAGGCCAAATATAAAGTAAAAGCAATAGCATATGTTGAAGTGGTGCTAAATGCCTGTGTAGGTGTAATTAATGAAAGAAAACCACTAACACTTAATAAAAATAAGACACAAAAAATTCAGGATTACTTTAATTTTAGTTTATGTTTCATTTTATAGCCACATTGGGCCAGTTGTTTATCCAAGCTATAGCTATAGTACATTGATCTTAATGGTCAGGAAAAAAAATTGGCCTCAGTGTTTCATTAAAACTGCCAAGACTTAGAATTAAATAAGTTATAGGTCTTTTCTTCCAGAAATAATATGCATCGCATTAGTTTATTTTACCACTCCCCTGCTTTTACAAAGCTTGAATTTTCAAATAGTGATGAAATTAACCCATTGACAATTCATCAGAAAGAGCATGGTTCATGACATGTTACCTAGTCTGCCAATGAGATGCCAGAGGACCTAGGGCCACATTTGCGTATTCAAGGTCACAATTATTGTGCAGTTACTCTACTGTTTAAGATCTTCTAGAACAGTTTTAATCTCTTAAACCCCTCCTTATCTTGAAATTCAACATTTAATAAAAACTAGGAATTAAAAGAAGTTCACTAGTCCCTTCAATAGTCACTAACTATCGCACTATTTATCAAAGGTGAAATAGTTCAAAAAAGATTTCATTGAAAAGATGAGAGAACCCCATGACAGAACAGTTGTGTTGGGTTGTTCAGTTTCAGCAAATAAAGGTTTATTGTTTGTATACAATATTGTTTGTTCTACAATTCTCCAATATACTTTTTGTATCAATTCTTCGTGGATTCTAGATCTCTGCTTGCTGCAGTGGCGTAAATAGGAATGACTGGGCCCCAAGATGAACATTTGACATGCCCCCCCAGCAACCCCCCCCCCCCCGCATAAACCACATTCTTTCACACACTATTATGCCCCATAGTGGCCCCTGCACACACTATTATGCCCCATAGAGGCCCCTGCATACATTATTATGCCCCATAGTGGCCCCTGCACACAGTATTATGCTCCATAGTGGCCCCTGCACACAGTATTATGCTCCATAGTGGCCCCTGCACACAGTATTATGCCCCATAGTGGCCCCTGGACAGTATTATGCCCCATAGTGGCCCCTTCACACTGTATTATGCCCCATAGTGGCCCCTTCACATAGTATTATGCCCCATTGTGGCCCACCCATAAACAATTATTATACTTTACTATAATGATCGGAGACCCAGGGGAGGATACAAACATACAAAACAGTGTTACTTACCTCTCTCTGGCTCCAGCCCACTCCCCGCCTTCTTCAATGTTGGACCAGACGTCACGTGAGCCAGGCATACGTCACAACGTATAATGACGTCGACCTGGGCCATGGTGACATCTGGGACATCACCAAGGAGGCCCCAAGCCTGCTGGAGCACAGAAAAGGTAAGTAACAGTGTTTTTTATGTTCCCTCCCTCCCACCTACTCTAGGGTCTGAAAAGATGATAGCAGTGTTGGTGGGGTTCACGGCCCGCGGCTTTACTTACCAATCCCCGCTCCTGCTCACAGCCACCTCCGTTTCCACAGAATGGGAAGCACAGGCGGCCGTGAGCAGGAGCGGGGATCAGTAAGTAATAGGGCCCGTTACCTGCTAGTGTTACACCAGCAGGTAACGGCCTATTAAAAAAAGAAAAAAACATCAGGGACTCACGGGGCCCCCTAATATCCCAGGCCCTGTGGCAGCCACTCCCGCTGCTACCCCGGTATTTACGCCTTTGGCTTGCTGTCATTCATTGTTTACTTCCAGTAGATAAAAATCATTCCATGGTCACCAGAGCCTAGCCGTCAACACTGATGGACGTCTGAGCCTGCAGCTCTGTTAGTCATCAAACCAAAAACTTGCCTTCCTCGCTCCAACTCAGACACAAATGAGCAAGACTGCTAGGGATAGAGGCAGACATAGTGGAGGTTCATAAATTCTTCCGCAAGAAAGTGCTTCTATCTCCTGTAATGGCGCGCAAGATGCAAGAAGATCTTAACTCAGGAGACGCCGCAGAGGATTACGATCTACACAGCATTTCTGGAGTCGACAGATCAGATACTATATCTAGTGCAATAACAAAGTCATTCCTCCGAAAGGCCCTGGCGCAAACCATAGCGCCAGTGCTATCGGAACTATCTGACATGCGTTCTGAAATTCAGACCATTGGGAAACGTGTGGACTCACTCCAGTCGGCCTGCTCTGCACTTACCCTCTATTCTTCTTCTGTGGTACAGCATATCGCGATCCACCATAAACACTTGAATAGAACGGAAGAACTTGCGACTTAAGGGCCTACCTGAGGCACAGGCTACTGAAGATTTGAGAGTGGTGATGTCGGCCATTTTCACAACGCTCCTTGGTCCTGACAGGGCAGCTTCCATCCAAATAGAAAGATCCCACAGGTCAGTGAGCCCTAAGCCGTCTTTGAATGACCCGCCGCGAGATGTAATCTGCGGTCTAATCTCGTCGCCTGACACTATAGCGATCTTGAATGCTACCAGAGACAAACATCCTCTCTGTTACGAACAGTCTGAAGTTCATCTCTACCAGGACTTAGCGCCTTCTACACTTGCGAAACGCAGAGTCCTCCATCCACTGTTGGAAGCACTTCGCGAAAGTGGCCTACAGTATGCCTGGCTGTTCCCCTTCGGGTTGTCGGCTCTCAAACAGGGCAGCAGGATTGTGATAAATTCTCCGGAGGATATCTCGGCTGCTTGGTCTCTGCTAGATATCCCACCGATGAATATACCATCTTGGTTGCCTCTGCCAGAGGACATTCACTCCTGGCCATCATTGCCCAGTTGCCCACAGATTCAAATCACCAAAATTGAGGAAATCTTCAGCGAGACAGCACATCCAGGATTTGCGTTAACACTCCACGATCGTCTTTGTACATGATCTTCCCTGCGATTCCTGCTGAGGTGGTCTACGTTCCTCTTTCCATGAAGGTACCAGTGCCTGTATGTTGAGGAGTTCTGACCCCGTTCGTTAGAGGGCTTTCAACTCCGCTCCCGATGTGACGCTACCAAATCCCACAAAGATACCCTTAACCTACCTAGGGACTATGTCCTGCTGAGTTCCAGATCTGCTGATGGGTCTCCCCTCCCCCGCTTATGTAAGCGACTGAAGGTACTCTTCGTTTATGGACTATACCTTGCCCTAAGTCCTGAGCTCTTCCTCTCCCCTCCCCATAACGCCATCTTCCATCTTCCCTCTGGACCCACTTGCCCTATACAGTACATGGGTAGCGACGCAGCCAGGACTGGTATAGGCGTCTTATGGAGCTCCCATTTCCCGCCCCCCTGAATCTCCTAATACTCCCTGGGACTCAATCACCCATCCCATACTGTTGTCCATGGACGATATAGAGCGGACTGTCTCTCCATCACCTTACCTCAGTGGGTAACTACTGTATGGTCACAGATTAGTATCGTGTTCATACTGACCCATTATCGTTTATAGTCTGGTCATCACATCAGTTGGATATTTGCCTTCTAGCACATGTATATTTATACGTTCAAGTTAAAGTTAGTTTAATAATTTAGTCAGCGGTTGGCCGGTGCTCGACGGCGCTACACTCGGCAATGCTGTACTGTGCCTTGTTGAGCTGTATGAGTGGTGTCGAGTTGCTTCATGGGATTTCTGGGATACAGTTTCAATTATATATATGTATATGTCATGGGGAAGGGAACTTTCTGGGGTGGTGTCCTCATGATTTCAGGTGCTGTGACGATTTGTCCAGCGTCTGGTTCTCCCTAGGTTTGCACTGTCACCGCTGTCATGCTGCAATTTAGTTGTTTGACTGCACTGATATTAAATGCACATTGCTGAAATGCTCTTTGTTTGCCCTTGTCTTTCCCTTTCCCACACTCTCGCTCACTCTCTCCCCTTATTTCCCCTCCCCCCTTGCTCTCCTTCCCTTTACCCCTACCTATCAGTCCCCTCCCTCCCCCCCCCTTCTCCCCTTCCTTCTTGAATCCCAGAGAGGGTTTTCTCGACATCTATACCCTAATTTTTCCCATCTCAGACGATTCCTCTTTGCCTATTGCTGTCCTACCGCTCCATATTTGCATTAGTAAGGTTTGGTTATGGGCTGTAACGATTAGGACTTCCTCCGACCTCATGTGACTCATTCTGTCATTTGACGGAAAGTATTTGTCTAGTTAGCGGCTGTCAGGCATTGCCGCTGACTGCTTCTCACTCTCTTATCCATTTGTCTCTAATTTACCTTTCTCCCCTTCCTCTTCTTTTTTTCTTTCTCTCTCTCCCCTTCCTCCTCTGCTCTTTATTTTCTTCTTCCTCTTCCCTTTTCCTCTTCCTCCCTCTTTCGACTAACCTTCCCTTAACTACTGGACCACCAACATCTTATTAGCCATGTCCAACTTGGTTTTCACATCCTTTAACACTCATGGCCTTAATTCTCCGAACAAAAAATCTCAAGTCTTCACTATACTCCGCAAACTCCATACCAATATAGCTTTTCTCCAAGAAACTCATTTTAAGACTGGAAAGATTCCACGCCTCCCGACGACAAATTATCCGCTATGTTTCCATTCCACAAATCTGCTGTCCTCTTCAAGTGGCATATCTATACTTTTCCATCACTCTGTACCCTTCCAGTGTTCCCAACGTTATGAAGACTCAGAAGGCAGAATCTTATTACTTAAAAATGTACTATTGCCTCTTGCAAATACACCTTCGCTAATTTCTATGCACCAAACAGACATCAAGTTAATTGGCTCATCGTAGCCCTCCGTACCCTGGACCTTTTTGAGGAAGGATCCATAATTCTTGCTGGAGATTTCAACCTCACTTTGCAACCAACACTTGATTCCTCTACTGGTTTCTCCACTACTCCCCAGAAGGCCCTTGGCAGACTACTCCAAAACCTTCATGATCTGTGCCGGATCGAACTTTGGCGGCTGCACAACCCGTCTATGAAAGACTACTCATTCTTTTCCAACCCTCGCCAGTCTTATCAGAGATTAGATTATATCTTTGTCTCAACTGAATTGATCCAGTATTCTTCGAAATCCCACATTGAACCTATATCGGTCTCAGACCTTGCCCCAGTGTGGGCAATGGTGACGCTCCGGAAACTGGCACGGAAGGATTGGAGCTGGAAGTTAAATGAATCCTTATTAGATAGAGCGGATATTGTCTCGTCTGTCAAGCAACATCTGGAATCATGCTATTAATACCTCATCCGAAACCTGTCCAACTATCACCTGGGAGGCACACAAGCCAGTCATTAGGGGGATACTGATATCACTCGCATCCAAAGTCAAAAAAGACTCCCAAGTGGAACTAGACAAGCTTCTTTCAGAAATAGCGGCTATTGAACACCTAAGAGAACAGCTGAAAAATATCATCAAGCGTGAACAGCTAAACAATTTCTTCATTATCAGCACAGGATCTATGCTCATGGGGATAAGCTGATGACATCCATGATTCACAAACGGAAGGCTAAATGCTTCATCACAGCGATTAAATATAAATCGGGTTGCATCCACAAATCCGTTCAGGGCATCACCTCAGCTTTTCTGTCTTTTTATTCTGATTTATACAATTTGAATTCAGAAGTATCAGGTACTGACACTTCCTGCAAGGTTGCCAAGATGGAAGAATTTCTTGAATCTCTCTCTATGCTGACCTTGTCTGCTGATGAGGCTTTGTCGCTTCTATCCCCCATCTCCCTGGCTGAAATGAAAGAAACTCTGAATAGCTTCCCAAAAGGGAAAAGTCCCGGTCCGGATGGTTTTCCATTGCAATACTACAAAATATTTCAGGCGGAAGTACTGCCTCATCTTTCACTGTCCTGTAATGCATTACTATCTGGGAAGTCCCTGCCCCGTCATGTGGTAGCTACAGGCCCATACCACTCCTCAATCTTTATCTTAAGTTATGAGTGAAGATACTAGCCTCCCAGCTGAAGTGCCTTCTTCCTTCTTGATACATCCAGACCAGAGTGGTTTCGTCTTGGGTCGAGAAGGGAAAGACAACTCACACCGTCTACTTCACATCATCACACATGCTCGAAAAAGTGGATTGGTAGTTCATGAAGGCCACACTGCAAAAATTTAATTTCCCATCGCAGTTTATTAACGCTGTTCTCACTCTCTATGAATCTCCATATGCGCGTCTGAAAATAAATGATACGCTCTCTCCCAGCTTCGATATTAAGAACGGGAATAGGCAGGGGTGCCCCCTTTCACCATCCCTCTTCATCCTTGTTCTGGAATCTCTGTTACAGGCAGTATGCTCACATCCTGACATTCAAAGCTTTAGAATTGAATCTCACATGTTACATTCAACCGAATTTGCTGATGACGTGCTGTTCCTAGTATCAACCTACCCAGCTAAAGGATTTCCTGCTATAGTGAACCTCCTCACGCATTATGGGTCTGTCTCAGGTTACAAGGCGAACCTTGACAAGTCGGAGGTGCTAAATATAACTATTCCTTCCAGGATAGCCTTGAAATTATCTACATCCACACCTTTCAGATGGAGTTCAAAATCTATCAAGTATTTAAGTGTACAACTGACACTACTGACAGAGATTCTCTCGCTGTTGTTGTCTTATCAGGGATTACCATTCTTGTGGTTCAGTAGAAGAAAGTTGTTGCAGACCTACAGTACAGACCAAAAGTTTGGACACACCTTCTCATTCCAAGAGTTTACTGTATTTTCATGACTATAGATTCACACTGAAGGCATCAAAACTATGAATTAACACATGTGGAATTATATACTTAACAAAAAAGTGTGAAACAACTGAAAATATGTGTTATATTCTAGGTTCTTCAAAGTAGCCATCTTTTGCTTTGGTTACTGCTTTGCACACTCTTTGCATTCTCTTGATGAGCTTCAAGAGGTAGTCACCTGAAATGGTTTTCCAACAGTCTTGAAGGAGTTCACAGAGATGCTTAACACTTGTTGGCCCTTTTGCTTTCACTCTGCGGTCCAGCTCACCCCAAACCATCTCGATTGGGTTCAGGTCTGGTGACTGTGGAGGCCAGGTCATCTGGCGTAGCACCCCATCACTCTCCTTCTTGGTCAAATAGCCCTTACACAGTCTGGAGGTGTGTTTCGGGTCATTGCCCTGTTGAAAAATAAATGATGGTCCAACTAAACGCAAACCGGATGGAATAGCATGCCGCTGCAAGATGCTGTGGTAACCATGCTGGTTCAGTATTCCTTCAATTTTGAATAAATCCAAAACAGTGTCACCAGCAAAGCACCCCCACACCATCACAACTCCTCCTCCATGCTTCACGGTGGGAACCAGGCATGTAGAGTCCATTCGTTCACCTTTTCTGCGCAGCACAAAGACGCGGTGGTTGGAACCAAAGATCTCAAATTTGGACTCATCAGACCAAAGCACAGATTTCCACAGGTCTAATGTCCATTCCTTGTGTTCTTTAGCCCAAACAAGTCTCTTCTGCTTGTTGCCTGTCCTTAGCAGTGGTTTCCTAGCAGCTATTTTACCATGAAGGCCTGCTGCACACAGTCTCCTCTTAACAGTTGTTGTAGAGATGTGTCCGCAGTTGGAACTCTGTGTGGCATTGATCTTGTCTCTAATCTGAGCTGCTGTTAACCTGCGATTTCTGAGGTTGGTGACTCGGATGAACTTATCCTCCGCAGCAGAGGTGACTCTTGGTCTTCCTTTCCTGGGGCGGTCCTCATGTGATCCAGTTTCTTTGTAGCACTTGATGGTTTTGGCCACTGCACTTGGGGACACTTTCAAAGTTTTCCCAATTTTTCAGACTGACTGACCTTCATTTCTTAAAGTAATGATGGCCACTCGTTTTTCTTTACTTAGCTGCTTTTTTCTTGCCATAATACAAATTCTAACACTCCATTCAGTAGGACTATCAGCTGTGTATCCACCTGACTTCTGAACAATACAACTGATGGTCCCAACCCCATTTATAAGGCAAGAAATCCCACTTATTAAACCTGACAGGGCACACCTGTGAAGTGAAAACCATTTCAGGTGACTACCTCTTGAATCTCATCAAGAGAATGCCAAAAGTGTGCAAAGCAGTAATCAAAGCAAAACGTGGCTACTTTGCAGAACCTAGAATATAAGACATATTTTCAGTTGTTTCACACTTTTTTGTTAAATATATAATTCCACATGTGTTAATTCATAGTTTTGATGCCTTCAGTGTGAATCTTCAATTTTTATAGTCATGAAAATACAGAAAACTCTTGGAATGAGAAGGTGTGTCCAAACTTTTGGTCTGTACTGTACATACTTCCAAGATTTTATACCGATTCCATATGCTGCCAATCTGCCTTCCCCCACTGTTCTTCAAGTCTATCCGAAGGCTCTTCTCTGCGTTCCTCTGGCGAGGAAAGTGACCTCGCCTTCCTATATCCCTCTTAATGAAGAAGAAGATAGTAGGGGGCATTGGCCTTCCACATGTCTTGAAATATTACCAAGCGGTTCAATTGAAGCGTTGGATAGATCTCACCTCACCAATATCATCTTCATTGATTTCTAGCCTATCTTTTGGCCGAGCTGTCCTGGCAGATCTCTGGATAAATGGTTCACCGGGACACCGCTTTACCTCGTTGGACCAGCTAGTATTGGGTGCCTGTGAAGTGTGGTGAGACCTCAGGGGTGAGCTGGCACCTGCTCCGTCTCCCTTGTTACCTATTGGCCTACTGCCAGAGCTGCTGGCGAAATCACATACAACTCAGATTTGTGGCACCGCTCTTGCTTTCTCATCAATTAATCGAGATTATCGAAAAGAAGGCAGAGGTGGATTACTCCAGGCACAAGCTGTTATTTCCTGATAGAACTCTCTCTTTTTTGCATACACAGCATCTTCTCAAATACGTTCGGGACTGGTCAGCGTCCAACAAGATCAGAACTGACTCGTCATAAACTTCTCTTCAAGACCTCTTATGTTCTGGCTACTTTCTTTACTCCTAGAAAGATCTCCAAACCCGCTTTTTTTTCCTCATGGGAACTTGAGCTGAACATAACACTATCAGAAGACCAAACCAAGCAGATACTCCAAAATTATCATGGTTTCTCCCTCTGTGTATGCCTCCAAGAAACCCACTAGAAAGTGCTCACCAGATGTTACCACACTCCACATTGGCTTCACAAAATGAACCTGTCATATATGGATTTATGCTGGAGACGTCAAGCGCAAAGTGGAACTCTTTCCCACATATGGTGGTTTTGTCCGGATGTCCAGCGTTTCTGGCAAGATGTTCAATCCATCATTTTGCAATTTCTCTCCCCTTCCTTTGAGATTACACCTGAAATGGTCCTGCTCTAGCTACCTTCTACACAATATCGCACATCTAGATCCAATCTTATCACCTTCCTGCTGTCGGCAGCTAGTTTTCTCATTCCTGTCAGATGGCTGCAAACTAGTCCCCCAACCAGGGCTGAATGGATTGAAAAAGTGAATCACATTTCCTGTTTTGAGAAACTATCCAGTTGGAAGACTAGAACCCACAATCGCTTCCTTAAGATCTGGTCGCCATGGAGAAACCTGAAACTATGAATCCAGTCCCCTCCCCTCCCTCTGCTCCTCTCTACTAGGCTATCTCCTCTGCTTTCTCCCTTCCCCCATCCCCCTTCCCCTCCTCCTGGTCCTTCCTTACTAATGACTAATCCATACCCCCACATTTTCATCTCCTCTTCTTCTCCCCCTCTCTCTCTTTCTTTCCTCCTTACTCTCTGCTCTTCTCTCATCTCTTTCTTCTTTCTCTGCTTTTCTCTACCTTTCATGCTTCTACCTTCCTCTTCCTTTCTCTTCATTCTTTCTTATTCCTTTTCCACTACATGTCCACTTGTTGGATTGTTTATATTTACTTAGTATTCTGTAGTGTATATCCATTATCTACTGATAATACAACGTGTACTTCATTATGGACACTGAAATGTTAAGCTCGCTTTCTGTACTTATGCTTTTGTTTATATATGAAAAACTCAATAAAAATGTTATTAACAAAAAAATCAGTCCATGGTCATGTGATGGGCACACAGGTGCACAGATTGCTATAGTCCCAGCATAGTAATCAGACATCTGCCTGGTAATGATCTAGAAAAATGTGAGGAGTTGATACAGAAAGTATATTGGAAAATTGTATAACTTTTCAGTATGCAAACAATAACATTTATTTACCGAATGTGGACAACACCGTTAAATATTTAATCCCTTTCGGGGACCACAGGTCAAAGCCAGGGAATAGCACAGTTTGGGATGCTTTGGGTCTCTCTATAGATGTCCATACTGGAACCATAAACTACGCTTGCTTTTAACCACCATGTGATTTAAGATTAAGTGACTTTAGATTCAGGGACTTTACAAAAAAAAAAATAAAAAACATCCCCATCAGGTAAGATGTGCTCCATGCTTGCCAATGCGGTCCAGTGTACATCTTGCAGCATGTATTCTCTGCTTGAGCAGCCGCTTGAGGGGGCATACTGCTGTTCAAGTTGTAAGCACGTTGCACATTTGGAAGCCCAGATCATGGATCTAAATGAGCAAATTGCAAGACTGAGATCCATTGATAACTTGGAAAGGAGTTTGTTGCTCACAGAGCAGGAACTCGCTGGGGTAAGTGAAGAGGGGGCTGGTAGCATGGAGGTGCAGGAACATGAGGCAGCTAGCTGGGTGACAGAAAGCAGCGGGGTAGAGGGAAGAGTGCCAGGGAGGTTAGTCCTGAACTGGCACACCCCAACTGGTTTGCTAAATTGGCAGATGAGGGGTATGTTAGTACAGGGGTAACACTGCTGCAGCAAGACACTTCCTCTGACTGCCAGGGGAATGTCTGCTCCAGTAAGAAGGGGGATAGGAGTGCATAGAAGCCTAGACAGGTGCTGGATTCAATTATTAGGGGAACAGACAGGGCAATCTGTCACAAAGACAAGGATCGTTGTACGGTGTGTTGCCTTCCTGGCGCTCGAATTTGACACATCGCGGATCGGGTTGATAGATTACTGGGTGGGGCTGGTGTGGATCCAGCGGTCATGGTGCACATTGGCACAAATGACAAAGCTAGTGGTAGGTGGAAGGTCCTTAAAAATGATTTCAGGGATCTAGGGAGAAAGCTGAAAGCAAGGACCTCCAAGGTAGTATTTTCAGAAATACTACCTGTACCGCGAGCCACACAGGAAAGGCAATGGGAGATTAGGGAGGTAAACAAGTGGCTCAAGAGCTGGTGTAGGAAGGAGGGGTTTGGGTTCCTGGAGAACTGGGCCGACTTTGCTGTGGGCTACAGGTCATATGGTAGGGATGGGCTGCATCTCAATGGGGAGGATGCAGCTGTGCTGGGGGAGAAGATGCCTAGATGGTTGGAGGAGTGTTTAATCTAGGGACTGGGGGGAGGGTAACAGATGTAGAGGGCAAGATAGCGTAGAAATGGAAAGAAGGCTAAATAATGTAACTGGGGGTGGAGTTAGAACAGTCAGTAGGCAGTGAAAGAGTAGGGATAATGATAAATCCTTGAAATGTATGTATACTAAAGCCAGAAGTCTCACTAACAAGATGGAGGAACTAGAAGTGATAATGTTGGAAGAGAAATATAACATGGTGGGGATAAGTGAGACATGGCTGGACTCCAGCTATGACTGGGCTGTAAATATACAGGGGTACTCTATGTTTAGAAAGAAACGTACCAATAGGAAAGGGGGAGGGGTTTGCTTATACGTAAAATCCTGCCTTAAGCCAGTTCTGTGTGAGGACATCTGGGAGGAAAATGAATATGTGGAGTCCTTATGGGTGGAAATTAAGGGAGGAACAAAGAATAATAAAATACTGATAGGGGTTTGTTATAAATCTCCAAATATAATGGAAGATGCTGAAAATGTACTAATAAAACAAATAGGTGAGACCACAAAGCACAATAAAGTCATTATTATGGGGGATTTCAACTATCCAGATATAAACGGGGAGGCAGAAACCTGCAGGTCCAACAAAGGGAACAGGTTTTTGTCAGTAATAAAAGACAATTACCTATCGCAACTAGTGCAGGACCCAACAAGAGGCAAGGCACTTTTAGACCTAATTTTAACAAATGAACCTGACACGTTGTCAATATTTAAGGATTCAGTAATGACTGGGTCTGTTCCACTTGATTGGCGCATAGCAAATGTGGTGCCAATTTTCAAAAAGGGATCTAAAAGTGAGCCTGGAAACTATAGGCCAGTAAGTTTGATTTCTGTGGTGGGTAAGATATTTGAGAGATTTCTAAGAGATGTTATCCTGGAGTACCTCAATGTAAATAATCTTATAACACCCAATCAGCATGGTTTTATGAGGAATCGGTCCTGTCAGACTAATCTGATCAGCTTCTATGAAGAGATCAGTTCAAGACTGGACATGGGTAATACAGTGTACCTGGTGTATCTGGACTTTTCAAAGGCTTTTGATACTGTACTACATAAAAGGTTGGTATGCAAAATGAGAATGTTGGGACTGGGGGAAAACATTTGGGTTCACAACTGGCTCACTGATAGGAAACAGAGGGTGCTTATCAATTGTAAATATTCTGACTGGGTCACAGTCACCAGTGGGGTGCCACAGGGGTCAGTATTGGGCCCTCTCCTGTTTAATATCTTTATTAATGACCTGGTAGATAGTTTGCAAAGCAGGGTGTCCATATTTGCAGATGATACTAAACTTTGTAAGGTAATCAAAAATGTGGAGGATAATAGATTATTACTACAAGGGGATCTAAGGAACTTGGGAACATGGGCCGAGACTTGGCAAATGAAGTTTAATATTAACAAATGTAAGGCTATGCATTTTGGATGACGAAATAAAATGTATGATTATGTACTTAATAGTAAAATACTGGGTAAGACTGCCAATGAAAAAGACTTGGGGATTGTGGTGGACAATAAGCTTACCTTTAGTGACCAGTGCCAGGCAGCTGCTATCAATGCAAATAAAATTATGGGATGCGTCAAAAGAGGTATAGATTCTCATGACAAGAACATACCCTGTTTCCCCGAAAATAAGACAGCGTCTTATATTAATTTTTGCTCCCAAAGATGTGCTGTGTCTTATTTTCAGGGGATGTCTTATTTTTTTCTCAATGAAGAAGAATTCATATTTATTGCTGAACAAAAAAATGAACATTTATTATATACGGTACTGTACAGTAGTTGTCATCACAAACCAGCATAACCAGACAAACTGTGAATCCTATCAAGAATTTCTTACTACTACCGTATCATTATTTCCATGTACAACAAATTAACAGTATGGTACATTTACCAATATTTACGGTATGAATAGAAAGTAAAATTTATTCAATGACAGTTATGTCATCATCTTCTAGGACATCATCATAACAATCCAAACCATTAATTTCCCTGCACACAGTATTATGCCCCATAGTGGCCCCTGCACACAGTATCATGCCCCATAGTGGCTCCTGCACACAATATTATGCCCCATAGTGGCCCCTGCACACAGTATTATGCCCCATAGTGGCCCCTGCACACAGTATCATGTCCCATAGTGGCCCCTGCACACAGTATCATGTCCCATAGTGGCCCCTGCACACAGTATCATGCCCCATAGTGGCCCCTGCACACAGTATAATTCCTCATAGTGGCCCCTGCACACAGTATCATTCCCCATAGTGGCCCCTGCACACAGTATCATGTCCCATAGTGGCCCCTACACACAGTATCATGCCCCATAGTGGCCCCTGCACACAGTATAATTCCCCATAGTGGACCCTGCACACAGTATCATTCCCCATAGTGGCCCCTGCACACAGTATCATTCCCCATAGTGGCCCATGCACACAGTAGTTTGCCCCATAGTGGCCCCTGCACACAGTAGTTTGCCCCATAGTGGACCACCCATGAACAATTATTATACTCTGGGGTCTTTTCAGACCCCAGAGTATAATGATCGGAGACCCAGGGGAGGATAGAAACATAAAAAAACAACGTTGCTTACCTGTTCCTCGCTCCGGTGCATGCCCGTGCGCTACTTCGGCCTTCTTCAATCATGGACCAGGCCGGGGTGACGTGATCCGGCCGGCGTCGCGACGCAAAATGACGTCCGCTGACGTCTTCGACGTCACCAAACAGGCCCGAAGCCTGGAGAAGCGTAGGACAGGTGAGTACATTGTTTTTTATGTTCCCTCACCTCCCCTGGGCCTCCGATTATTATACTCCGGGGTCTTTTCAAAGACCCCGGAGTATAATGATAGCAGTGATTGTGGGGTTCGCCCGCGGCCTCACATATCGTATATACCGTATGTTCTGTTCGGGAACATACGTCTTACTTTCGGGGGATGCCTTATATTAGGCAATTCTACGAAACCTCTCCTATGCCTTACTTTCGGGGGTGTCTTATTTTCGGGGAAACACGGTAGTTATGCCTTTATACAAATCACTGATACGGCCACACTTAGACTATTGTGCACAATTCTGGGCCCCAGTATACAAGAAAGACATAATTGAACTAGAAAGAGTGCAAAGAAGGGCAACCAAAATTATTAGGGGAATGGGTGAATTGGAGTACAACAATAGATTAACAAACTTGGGGTTATTCAGTTTAGAGAAAAGACGTCTACGAGGAGATCTAATAACAATGTACAAATACATAAAGGGACAGCACAAATAACTTTCTAATGATCTTTTTACCCCTAGGCCAGTGACAGTGACAAGGGGACATCCTCTACAACTGGAGGAGAGAAAGTTTCACCAGCAACATAGAAGAGGACTCTTTACAGTAAGTAACAACAAGGCTATGGAACGCTCTGCCCCAGGAAGTGATGATGGTGGATTCATTGAACAAGTTCAAAGAGGGCCTGGACGCCTTTCTCGAACTGAACAACATTACAGGTTATGGGTTTTAGATTTTAAGGGCATGTTGATCCAGGGTTTTATACTGATTGCTAGATTGGAGTCGGAAAGGAATTTTTTCCCATGAAATGGGGAAATTGGCATAAGCCTCATGGGTTTTTTTGCCTTCCTCTGATTCAACACTGTAGGGGACTGTAGGGTTATAGGTTGGACTTGATGGATTGATGTCTTCATCCAACCTCATCTACTATGTAACTATGTAACCATCACCCTACCAATGAGTTTATACAGTGGGGAAAAAAAGTATTTAGTCAGCCACCAATTGTGCAAGTTCTCCCACTTAAAAAGATGAGAGAGGCCTGTAATTGACATCATAGGTAGACCTCAACTATGAGAGACAAAATGAGAAAATAAATCCAGAAAATCACATTGTCTGATTTTTAAAGAATTTATTTGCAAATTATGGTGGAAAATAAGTATTTGGTCAATAACAAAAGTTCATCTCAATACTTTGTTATATATCCTTTGTTGGCAATGACAGAGGTCAAACGTTTTCTGTAAGTCTTCACAAGGTTGGCACACACTGTTGTTGGTATGTTGGCCCATTCCTCCATGCAGATCTCCTCTAGAGCAGAGATGTTTTGGGGCTGTCACTGGGCAACATGGACTTTCAACTCCCTCCAAAGGTTTTCTATGGGGTTGAGATCTGGAGACTGGCTAGGCCACTCCAGGACCTTGAAATGCTTCTTACGAAGCCACTCCTTCGTTGCCCTGGCAGTGTGCTTGTTGTTGTTGGTGGAGTGGATGCTCTAGAAAAAAAAGGAGAGATAGTATATCTGCGCTTTCCATATGAAAGAAACTTTATTGGGGCTCAAGGCACACAACGCGTTTCGGAGACCTATAATCTGTGCCTTGAGCCCCAATAAAGATTCTTTCATCTGGAAAGCGCAGATTTTTGTGATCCCGACGCTGAGAGATTCTGCTGCCTCCACATATAGAATTGTCATGCATGCTGAGTAGTTGTGGCTTATCACAACTAACCCAGGTGAGAGTCAAATCACCACATTGTTTACCAAGTCATATTTTCGTGTGTAAACTCTCTACCTGATCTCTGTGGATCCACTCCAATCACAGTGTCTATGCAGGCCCTTGTGTAGAGTGTATTCCACTTTTCTTCACCGCACTGCTCTTTTTGTATATTAATTTTACAAACAATATTACACTATGTGCCGCTCGGCGTTGTCTCTTTTTGTTTTTCTGAAACTGGCAGTGTGCTTGGGATCATTGTCATGCTGTAAGACCCAGCCACGTTTCATCTTCAATGCCCTTGCTGATGGAAGGAGGTTTGCACTCAAAATCTCACAATACATGGCCCCATTCATTCTTTCATGTACAGGGATCAGTTGTCCTGGTCCGTTTGCAGAGAAACAGCCCTAAAGCATGATGTTGCCACCCCCATGCTTTACAGTGGGTATGGTGTTCTTTGGATGCAACTCAGCATTCACTCTCCTCCAAACACGACGAGTTGTGTTTCTACCAAACAGTTCTACTCTGGTTTCATCTGACCATATGACATTCTCCCAGTACTCTTCTGGAACATCCAAATGTACTCTAGCAAACTTCAGACAAGCCTGGATAAGTACTGGCTTAAGCAGGGGGACACGTCTGGCATTGCAGGATCTGAGTCCCTGGTGGCATAGTGTGTTACTGATGGTAGCCTTTGTTACGTTAGTCATAGATTTCTGCTGGTCATTCACTAGGTCCCCCCATGTGGTTTTGGGATTTTTGCTCACTGTTCTTGTGATCATTTTGACCCCAAGGGATGAGATCTTGCGTGGAGCCCCTGATCAAGGGAGATTATTAGTGGTCTTGTATGTCTATTTTCCATTTTCTAATTATTGCTCCCACAGTTGATTTCTTCACACCAAGCTGCTTGCCTATTGCAGATTCAGTCTTCCCAGCCTGGTGCAGGTCTACAATTTTGTTTCTGGTGTCCTTCCACAGCTCTTTGGTCTTCACCATAGTGGAGTTTGGAGTGTGACTATTTGAGGTTGTGGACTTTTATACTGATAACAATTACAAACAGGTTCCATTACTACAGGTAATGAGTGGAGGACAGAGGAGCCTCTTAAAGATGAAGTTACAGGTCTGTGAGAGCCCGAAATCTTGCTTGTTTGTAGGTCTTCACCATAGTGGAGTTTGGAGTGTGACTATTTGAGCTTGTGTCTTTTATACTGATAACAATTACAAACAGGTGCCATTACTACAGGTAATGAGTGGAGGGCAGAGGAGCCTCTTAAAGAAGAAGTTACAGGTCTGTGAGAGCCAGAAATCTTGCTTGTTTGTAGGTGACCAAATACTTATTTTCCACCATAATTTGCAAATAAATTCTTAAATAATCAGACAATGTGATTTTCTGGATTTGTTTTCTCATTTTGTCTCTCATAGTTGAGTTCTACCTATGATGTCCTATGATGTCAATTACAGGCCTCTCTCATCTTTTTAAGTGGGAGAACTTGCACAATTGGTGGCTGACTAAATACTTTTTTTCCCCACTGTACTGGTGTAACAACATTTGATTACAGAGCTCATACCAACAGTCACAATAAGTACATTTTCCTGTTTCCAAGCATTTTGTGATTTGAAACATAATGCGACTCAATATTCAACAAGGTCATACACTTTAAGGAATAATTATTACATTGTATTTATTGAATACACCAAATTTTCTTGATCTGAACTTCTACATGGATTTTCCAAACTAATTTCAAATATGACACATCCTAAGTTTGGTCAGCAATTCCTTGCTACTATGGAAAAACCTTTACTGCATTTTACTAGGCTAAATTTCCCAACAGTCAGTGAGTGCCTCATTCAGAAAGTGTTCAAATGAATAAAGTCCTTCACTATGTTCAATATTTGTTCCTATCTTATGAGTTGAATGCCAAATATTAAGATTTGAGGTTTCCTAAAAAATGTGATATTTTTAAAGCTATTTCCTTCAGTAATAATTTCGGTAGGTAAAATTAAGTAAAATAGTTAAAGTGAAATATTTGGGAAAAAATAATCAAGATAAGTTGTTGTTTAATTTATGTTCTGGGGCTGCTTTGCTGCATCTGGCACAGGGTGTCATGAATCTGTGCAGGGTACAATGAAATCTCAAGACTATCTAGGGATTCTAGAGAGAAATTTTCTGCCAAGTGTCAGAAAGCTTGGTCTCAGTCACAGGTCATGGGTCTTGCAACAGGATAATGACCTAAAACACACAGCTAAAAACACCCAAGAATGGCCAAGAGGAAAACATTGGACTATTCTGAAGTGGCCTTCTATGAGCCCTGACCTAAATCCTATTGAGCATCTTTGGAAGGAGCTGAAACATGCCGTCTGGAAAAGGCACCCTTCAAACCCGAGACAACTGGAGCAGTTTGTTCATGAGGAGTGGGCCAAAATATGTTGAGAGGTGCAGAAGTCTCATTGACAGTTACAGGAATCGTTTGATTGCAGTGATTGCCTCAAAAGGTTGTGCAACAAAATATTAAGTTAAGGGTACCATCATTTCTGTCCAGGCCTGTTTCATGAGTTTTCTTTTTTTAAAAAGTCATACATAAATCCCTTTCAAGTTTTCCACACATAGCCTAAAAGAAAAAGGTAAAAAAAATTATACAAACATACACTGGTCCAACAATCCCATAATCAATGGATTTTTTTTTTTTAGTTTTGGTATTTTTTTTTTTTTTTCAAACAAAACACTACCGAAAATTCTATAGTTGCAACGGTTTAAAAAAAAACCCTGCTAATTCTCGTGTAACCAGTTGCCAGGGACAATCCTTCTAGCAGAGTGCTTCATGCAAATAAAGAGAAGGTTTACCTGGGTATAGTGGTACAGTCCACACACCATGCTATATATATTATTTAACGACATACTGTATCTTTTTTTTTATCATAATCCAAAAACATTAAATAATATCATTTGATATGTATCTGTGAATCATGTTTTGTAAACTTACATTTATTTATATAAAGCTTAAAGGGGAATGTCCAGGATAACCGTTTTTTTGCAAGTAGGCCAGGGAAAGTGAAAAAAAACAACAACCCATACTTACCTGTCCCCGGTAGCCTGATGTCTCCCACCGCGGTCCATTCCTGCCACTCCAGGGTCCTGTTTTGGCAGAAGTCCCCGCCACACGTGACCACTGACAGCGACCTAAGGAAAGGACACAGGACTTCACAGGTGACATATGCTAGTGACGTCAGAGTTCCTTTACTTAGGCCACCAATGCAAGACCCCGGAGTGATAGGATTGGACTGCGGTGGGAAACACTGGAGCACCGGGGACAGGTGAGTCTGGGTTGTTTTTGTTTTTTTTTAGCCTTCCCAGGCCTCCTTCCAAAAAAACAGTTATCCTGGACAGCCCCTTTAATTAACTTCTCATCCCAACCTTACAACCTCTTTTAATCCCTCTGTAATTTAGTATTAGATAGAGAAAGTTTATTGAGATTAAAAAGATTGCAGAAAATACAATGCATACAGTGGACAATGATAAGCGTTGCGGAATATGATGGCGCTATATAAGAAAGCATAATAAATAAATATAGACTCATCAGGTAGGAGATGTAGAGAAAACCATAAGATACATACAGGTACACAGGGTAGTCACAAATAGAATTTTTGAATTTACAAAATACTGTATATAAACAGAACTATAAAGTGTATCACAAGGTAATAGAAGATGACTGTGCATGCGAGGAGAACATCCGGCGGGGAATAAAATCTTTTGAAAAAGCGGCACTGTGTTGTGTCAGATTGGTTTTGAGCTTTTTGTATAACATACATACATGAAATTATTTATTCTTAAAAAAAAAAACCACAGCAAACTTTAAAGTAGGGAACCATGAGGTATCATGAATACAAGCCTCTAACAGAACCTATTGCCTCCATTTAAATTGTGAGGTTCTTATCACCATTCAAACACATAGTTGAGATCTTTGGGCATGTAACCTCTGTAATCAAATAGGCAAATCCGGTCCAATAAGTTGATACAATTGCGCAGGTTCATGATACATAGTACCTCTATCCAAGCATCCCCTAAAACACAATGGTGACACCAATGGGTAGATGGAATTCAATCAGGTTGGTATGTAATATGTCCTGTGAAAAATATGTCCTGTGAAAAATCTTTAATGAAGTTTATATTAAGTATACTTGCTTACTGCCTCTACTTAAAGCAGTTTTCCAGGAAATGGACAATCACAGAGGAAGCCAGGGAGGCCATATGGTAAGGTGAACTTTTTTAGATCTGTTCACGTGGTGCAATGCTACATGGTGTCTGATATTCCTGCAATGATGTGCCTGTGGGGTGGGGTGGCCCAGAGCCTGGAGGCTTAGTCTGGCAGCAGGGGTTTGCTGGGTTGCACCCCCTGTTGACGCTGTGTTGCAGTGGAGGTTGTTGCTGTGCGAGTAGACTAGGTACCCACTATATAGAGGTCACCGTGAAGTGTCTAGTGGGCTTATATACCTTGATCAATATGTGTTAATTTTTGTACATTTTGCTGAAAAGCATAAAATCAATGTATAACACTGGGATGTGTGGTCTATGTCTGCCTTTTTTCCTCCAAAATGTTACATAAAAAAAAAAAAAAAAGCATGCTCACCTGTTTCCAGTGGAGCTCCCACT
>CAMRHE010000105.1:1990000-2077500 GCA_947044405.1 Leptodactylus fallax | reverse complement strand
ATAAATAAAATATACAGTGGGGAAAAAAGTATTTAGTCAGCCACCAATTGTGCAAGTTCTCACACTTAAAAAGATGAGGCCTGTAATTGACATCATAGGTAGGCCTCAACTATGAGAGACAAAATGAGAAAACAAATCCAGAAAATCACATGGTCTGATTTTTAAAGAATTTATTTGCAAATTATGGTGGAAAATAAGTATTTGGTCAATAACAAAAGTTCATCTCGATACTTTGTTATATATCCTTTGTTGCCAATGACAGAAGTCAAACGTTTTCTGTAAGTCTTCACAAGGTTGGCACACACTGTTGCTGGTATGTTGGCCCATTCCTCCATGCAGATCTCCTATAGAGCAGTGAAGTTTTGGGGCTGTCGCTGGGCAACACAGACTTTCAACTCCCTCCAAAGGTTTTTTATGGGGTTGAGAGCTGGAGACAGGCTAGGCCACTCCAGGACCTTGAAATGCTTCTTACGAAGCCACTCACTCGTTGCCCTGGTGGTGTGCTTGGGATCATTGTCATGCTGAAAGACCCAGCCATGTTTCATCTTCAATGCCCTTGCTGATGGAAGTAGATTTGTACTCAAAATCTCACGATACATGGCCCCATTCATTCTTTCATGTACACGGATCAGTCGTCCTGGTCCCTTTCCAGAGAAACATCCCCAAAGCATGATGTTGCCACCCCCATGCTTCACAGTAGCTATGGTGTTCTTTGGATGCAACTCAGCATTCAGTATTCTCCAAACACGAGTTATGTTTCTACCAAACAGTTCTACTTTGGTTTCATCTGACCATATGACATTCTCCCAATACTCTTCTGGAACATCCGAATGCTCTCTAGCAAACTTCAGACGGGCCCGGATATGTACTGCCTTAAGCAGTAGGAAACCCCCCACACCGCAGAAAACAAGAGACCCGCGGGGGGGGGGGGTAAGGGAGACCGTTAACTAAAATCAAACCACCTCTACTCAGCCCCACTACCCCCCCCCCCCCCCCCCCCCCCCCGGGGCTCTTTTCTCCCCCCCCCCCCTCACCATTATAACCCCCACCCCCCACGACCAAACCGGGCGCCCCCCCCCGAAGGAAAAAAACAATCATCTTTTATGTCCACCCTCTTCTTATTAATACCCCCCCCACTTTTTTCTTCCCCCCCCCCCCCCCCCCCTCCCAAACTCCATCCCCCCCCCCCCCCGGGGGCCCCCCAAAATTTTTCCTGGGGCCCCCCCCCCCCCCCCTTGGCCCCCCCCCCGGGGGGTTTTGGGGGGGGCCGTTTGGGGTTTTGGCCGGGGGTTTTTTTTACTGATAACAATGTCAAACAGCTGTAGTGAAAAGGTGTTAGTGCTCTCCCCCCATACTCCTAAAGCCTGTTTTTAAAGGCTGAGAGAGCCTTACCCCTGTCCATCATAATTCCTCATATGGATAAGTTTTTGGTATGATCCTTCCATGGATACTGGATCGTTCCCTATATGGACATAGTCCTAAATTTGGTTACTATGACGTGTTGTGTGTTATACTGAGACCTTCCTTTTTCCATCTACTCAGCACAGGGCCACTTTAACCATAGTCTGTCAAGAATGACATGCCACACACAAATGTTACTTCATGACCTTTTCCATTCTTAGACTTTAGACCATAAGATTTAACATTTCCCCCTGATTAGGATTAGATATATATATATATATATTATCTATTCCTAATTTACCCTACTCTAACTCATTTACTTATCACTCGTATCACATTCATATCACATTCACTCAAGGGTCATGTAATAACACTTTGTCAGAATGTTCATTCTTTGACTCAATGTTTATGACAGAACTAGTGTACTGATTTCTTTTTAACATTTCCTGTAGAATTCTGTCACCTTTTCCAATTTCCTTTTTTACTTGTCTATGTATCTTCTTAATACTACACATTATAAAAATTTGATACAATATACAGAACACTACAATAATAAATATAATAACAATAGGATTAGTTAATACATTTCCAACTGCCATTTTAGCTGATGACTTTGACCAAACACCAACAGACTTCTTAAACTTTCCCCACCACGATGATCCTGACATGGTATTCCAGTCATGTTCTATATCGTCTAATTGACCTTGCTGATAGTTAAAAGTGGCTGAAATAGTTTTTAAACATCTTGTTAAAGCATCTAGTAGACCTTTATCTTTTTCAATCTCTTCTGTCCACATTTTCCACGGAAATTTATCAATTTGAGATAGATTATATTGCATTGGAAGAGGTTTCAAATAACTGCTATCTATGGAAGATATATTAAATCTTCCCATATTCATCTTAATAGCGTTCACATATCCTTCAATACAATATAATCCTCTAGTCAAATTTTCAGCATGTACACATGAAGGAAAGAATGCTGAAACATTTTCCTTTTCAGACATAATTTGTATACACACTTTCTTTTGACCAACTGGAGTCACAATATCATGTATACTATGTATATTCTCAATTCTAGCATGACGTACTTTGATTATGAAAACAAGAATGATAGATAATCTTATCTTGTTCTGGTAAACAAACTACCTTGGAAGCAAAATGTAATCATGAAGAGAGGTCTAATTGTTCAATTGAATCTCCATTATATGCAAACTCTATAAATTCTAGATTATAATGGATCACTTGTGTATTACTTACAGGAACCCCTAACGAAGTTACTGGAACCAAAATTTGCTCATTTCCTGATATTGGGATTAGCGATGTACCAATACATACATTCTGACTACAACCCAACAACTTGTTTACCCATAACTCTGTATGACCTAAACTAAAATTGTATATTACAGGTAGATTTCTTAATAAACCCAACAGAGTAACACCACTCTGTAAAGCCTGAGCCATTATCTTTAAGTTAGTGGAATATTCAACTTGAATTTCCAGACAAGCTCTAGCTACTTGTGTTTCCTGTTCACTCTCCATTAATGCTAGAGTTGCATCCTGAAGATGTGACACAGACGATCCTAATACAGTTACAAAATTTACAACCATCTTTTCCAAAAGTTGATTTAAACTTTTCTGGATTTTTACTCCCTTTTTCCCTAGATAACCAATTGTTTCCAAATCTGATCTCAGAGTTAATATTCATATTATTTATGAAACTCCCAACAGTCCCAATTCCCCCTAAAATACCTTCTACAACACCTCTTTTACTTCTTCTGGATTTTGACATACTTCTACTAAACCATTGTTCTATTCCCTTTTCCATATTTATTAGGTGTTGTTTACACTGAGGATACCTTGAGGAAATTTTCCAATCTGACATATTAAATGTCCATACCATGGTCATAAATGTCCCATTCCTCAAAAGAGGTTTAGATTGGAAATTATTAATCTGGAAAGGGCTAGATGGATTGAATTTGACGCCTGTACAAATTCTATCTGTGACTGACGAAATATTAACATTTACCGTTGCACATTGCTTCTTCTTGTTAATATTTGTTATACAGCACTCATATATCCCTGAATCCTTGGGAGATGGTTTTTCCTGATAGAAATTGAATTTCTTATCTACCCACTTCACACTCCCGTATAAACCTCTATGAATTACACTTGTAGGACCATTAGAGAAACTTCCCAAAAATAGGCCCCCTTTCATCCATGTTAACAATGATTCTGGTGGTAACTCTAGTTTTGTGCTGCATTCTAAAGTTAAAGGATCTTTCCCCTCTGGAATTTCCACTCTTTGTGGACTAACACTTATTTTGGGTGTTAAATTATTAGTCACTGTGAGATCAAAAGCTATTCTCACTTTTACAGGTTCCCTTGTTATTTGGAAATTCCACGTTTTTACCCCATCTTCATTGCCCTTACCCATAATAGGGAGATATACTGGTTCTAAAATTTTCACATAATCTTGGGTGTAAAACCAAATTTCACTCTTTGATCTGCCTATTTTTCCTGATGATATCATATCATTTGTGATATCACCTGACCATTCCGCAGATTCATTACCTTTTATTACTACACTCCAAGCTAATACTTCCGTTGATGTACATTCCCATGAACCTGTTTTATTATTATGTATATAGGTTCCCTGTACTTGGTTTAGTGTGTTTTTGGGTCCTGCCTTAGCACTTAATGTAATGTTTGTATTATGTGTGAAATGTATTTCGATACAACATTTTGCACCATAACCTAAGCAAAGACTTCCTGTAATGTCCTTTGAATAGTCTTTTAAATGTTCTTCGAGCAAGTCTTTTAGCGTATAGCCTCTAGTTTTTCGTGATAGTAATACCGTCTTCTCCACTTGGTCATTCCTGTTGTTCCCATTCTGCGTTTCTTTCATCACAATGGCAGCCAGCGTACATATCAGAAGGAAAGTTCCCATTAGGTAGCATTTCTTGAAACCTTTCTTTTGACTGCAATGAACCTTTGATTTTTCTACTTTCTTGTCGAGACATAGTTCTTCATTAAGGTTCATTTCCTAAAAAACCAAACAAGCAGTATCATTATTTTGAAACATATAGCTTGCATTGATCAACATGTACCCACAATTGTTGCTGTCTACGGTTTTTTTTTCCCTGTTTTGGATGATCTTTGCACCAAAATCATAACTTGTCCCATTGTATCGATAATTTCAAAAGGACCTTCCCAGTTACTTTCCCAAGGTCCACTCTTCTTGAAGGTTTTAATCATTACTGATGCACCTTGGAACATTCCTGTACATGTTGTATTTGTATTTGTATCTGCTTATCTTATCTTATCTTTGCTGCTGTAACACACTGAATTTCCCCATTGTGGGACTATTAAAGGACTATTATTATTATTTTTATTATTATTATTAACAAACTTTGAAGAGTGAGGTGGTGTCATGCATTGCATTCTAGATGCTGCATGTGGAAGGATTGTTTGCAAATTTTCCTGTAACAACTGTAACCACCTGGACCTTGCTATGGCATCTTTTTGAGGTGTTGACAAAAATGGTTCATGTGGAAATATTAATGGCATTTTTCTTCCTGTCATTAATTCAAAAGGAGTATATTGGGTTGTAGAGGAGACCGTTCCTCGAATGCTCATCAATACAAATGGTATTGCATCAACCCATGTGTTTCCTTTATCCAACAACATTTTTGCAATTCTGGATTTAATGGTACGATTCATTCTTTCCACAATTCCTGCAGACTGTGGATGATAAGGTACATGGAATTGTTGTTGCACTCCTAAAATACTACAAACTGTGTGCATTATTTTTCCAGTAAAATGACTTCCTCTGTCAGAAGTGATCATTCTTGGGATCCCCCAAGTGCAAAACACTTGATTTACCAGTGCTCTAGCTGTAGACAAAGCATCATCTTTTCTGACGGGTAAAACTTCTACCCATTTTGAGAACACATCTACCACTACCAATGCATACCTGAGTCCATGTTTACCTGTAGGTAACGGACCTATGTAATCAATCTGCAATGTAGACCATGGACCGTCTGCTGGCGCAATTCTTTGGAGTGGAGGTTTTTGTCCTTTAGGTCGAGGGTTCACTTGAGCACAAATGAGACATGACTGAACAACTTTTTGTACAGTTTCCTCCATTTTGTTCCAATAAAATTTTCCTTTAAGAACTTCCAGCAACTTTTGCTGACCCAAATGACCTAAGCTCTCATGATTGTATCGGGTGAACTCAATCTGCAAATGTTTAGGTACAACAGGACACAAATCCCCATTATAGTCATGACACAAAACCCCGTTTTCGCAAACAAAGGGAGGCTTTGGATCAACCTGAGAAACTGCAAGAGATTGATCCTTTGCTTTTTCCTCTGCAAAAGAAGGAAGATGCGTGTCTGTTTTCCTAGCTGGTAAAGCTTTTAATTGTTCAGGTTCAATTACCTCTGCTCCTGTTGTAGCAGCTTCCTTTGCTAGTGTGTCTGCCATAGAATTTCCAACAGCTAACTCATGATTTCCTTTCTTATGTGCTGGAACTTTGACCATAGCATATCCCTTTGGATTCTTTGAAGCTAATTCTACAATTCTCTTTAGTGTGTCACTGTGAATTAACACTTTGTTAGATGAGTCAACAAAACCTCTTTTCTCCCACACGGGTAGATAATCTGTCAGAGACCGAACAACATATGAACTGTCACAGTAAATAACCAAAGGACTTCTGTTTTCCTTTTCATCAACCTCCAACACTGTCCTGACAGCTTCTAGCTCTGCTCTCTGAGCTGAATAGTGTCCTGGCAATTTATGTTGAATTGCATATCCCCTCTCGGGATACCAGATGGCATATCCTGAGTAATACTTCCCCATCAGTGAAGAACCGTGACCCATCCACAAACACTGCTTCATCACTTTTTTCTGCATCTCTTCTGAACAGAGAAGAATATGTCTCCTGGAATGTATGTATACATTCATGTGCCTGACCTTCATACTGCATCAGTTGGGGAAGAATATACTTGGCTTTGTGATCTACTTCAATTTGCTTTGGTGAGAGAGTTAACAACCAATGTGCAAATCTTTGATGTGATACTCCTGGAATATTTTTCTCAAGGAGAAGTTTTAGTGTGGAGTGCGGTGTCTGCAAAATTAATTTGCTAAAGCCAACAATATGTTCAGTAGCTTTTACTGCAAAATGCACTCCCATCAAATGTCTTGCACAAGGTTCAAACCCTTTTTCGACCGGAGTGAGGATTTTGGAAAAATATCCCAAAATTCTCCATTCCCCTGCTGTAATTGCAGCAACACAGATGTCACAGCTATTTCTGACGTGTGTACCTGCAAAGCAAATGGAGCTGATGCTTCTACAGTTGACAAGGTGGGAGCTGTTTGTAAAGCAATTTTTAGCTGTTCGAACGCTTCCTGTTCCCTATTTGTCCATGGACCAAATGAATCATCATGACCTTTTTTCAAGAGATCATATAAAGGCTTTGCTTTTTCTGCATATCCTTCAATGAATTCTCTAGAAAAATTTACAATACCTAGAAAGTGTCTGAGGTCCTTATGTGACATTGGAATGGGAAGTGAAGCAACAGCTGCAACCCTGTCCTGAAGAGGCATTCTCTTTCCTGGCTTAATGAGAATTCCTAAATATCTCACCTCGCATTGCAGCAATTTACACTTCTTTGTGTTCAGTTTTAGACCAGCCTCATGCAAAAGAGTAAACAATTCAGCTAAGACTTCCAAGTGCTTTTCTCTGTCTTCTGTAGCCACCAAAATGTCATCAACAAATTGTTTTATATATTTCTGATTTGAACTTCTCCCTAAAACTTTAGCTAATGCTTGATGAAATATACTAGGTGACAAATGTGCACCTTGTGGCAATCTACAGAATACATATTGTTCATCCAGAAATGTAAAAGCAAACTTGTATTGACAACTTTTTGCAAGACTTACACTGAAAAACCTATTACTTATGTCTAAAACTGAAAAATATTTCGCCTTTGCATCCAATTGTCCTAACAAATCGTGTTTGTCAGCAACAATTGGAGCTACATTAGGCGTATATTTGTTCAAAAGCCTTAAATCCAAAAGGATGCGATATGACCCATCAGGTTTCAAAACACACCATAATGGATTGTTTGTCACAGAGTTGGCTTTTCGTATGACACCTTGTTGAAGCAATTCCTCAATGATCTTAGACATTGGACCTATTGATTCTGGAGGTAATTTGTATTGTTTCTGGGGTGGTGGGTCTTTCCCTTCTACATTTACAAGCATATCTTTCATTGTTCCTACCTCATTTCTGTACTGTGCCCATAAAGAAGGAATACTTTCTACAATTTCTTTTAATTCTACATCTCCACCAGTGTCAGGCCAAACATGATCTGAAGGAACCATATCTGTTAAGCAAATAGTTCCAACCTTACTGTATTCACTTGGGTCTATCAGTACTGGTTTAGAACCATCAACATCCCTCCAAATCACTTTGTTTCCTAAATCAATGATCCAACCTCGTTTGTTCATGACATCAGTTCCCAGAATGTTTTCTGAATTAGGACAATGCCAAATATCAATGTTTGTTTTTAAATATCCAGGGATTTCAAACACAACATCAGATACCAGTGTAGCTGGGACACCCCCACGACCGCTAAAGCCTACAATTGTACAAACTGGTGCCTTTTTGGATGGAGATAGAAGCTTATTTGTTACACTGAGCTGAGCTCCAGTGTCTATGAGGAAAGTGATCTTTTCACCCTGAAGAGATCCTGTTACATAAGGTCTTCCACATTCATCCAAAAATACTGGAGCTACATATTCCAAGGGTCGAGAGGTCGGATTCTTTCCTAGTCATGCTGATCCTAATACATCGTCCTCTCTGTCAAACATGACACTATGTGATTTCCCCTTTGATCCCTGAATGGATAGTTCCCTAACCTGCCGGATTAAAGGTGCATAAGGTGATTCCTTTTGCTGTGAAGGACGAGGTGGAGCAGTGAGCACTAGACCATTCTCATTTCCTATATTTTGTGTCTCTCTAAGGAATTTCCTACACTGCCACTATAAATGTCCCAATTTACCAAAATGATAACAAGACATCTGAGTTCTCTCCCAAGTTCCTTTTCCCTTTGGCTTTGAATGAGTACCCTTATTTAGAACAGGTGCAATCCTAGAGTTCGTCTGACTGTCCTGATTTACAGTAATTGATTGCTTATTTACTTTATTCTGGACTACAGAAATTTTTGCCTTTGTGCTAGTTTGTTTCATTGATCTTCTGATGTGATCAATGAACATTGCTGCATCATGTAATGCAAGTTTCTCTGAAGCAATTTTTAGGGAAACAGGATCTAAATACTTAAATTTCTTCACAAATGCCTTTATCATAGATGATGGATCTTCATCATCATCTATACCCATGACCATCCTATATGCTTGCTCAAATTTCATTAGGAAAGCAAATGGATCGTCATTTATGGTTGGCTTAAGAGAATCAAGTATATCTACTGTTGGTTCACTCTCTCCAGTTGTGAAAAAGATTAATTGCCTCAATCTATCTGATTCACTACTATGGACTAGCTCCTGCTCATCATCTTCTACAGGCGTTGGATCTAACCTTTTAGCCATGGAAGATGGCAACCATACTCTGAATATTTTATTTTTTTGTTCATCAGTAAGATTGAATTTATCTGTATTTGATTCAAAAATATTTGCATTGTGAAAAGCATCCATTTTATCATTATAAACTGGAATATCTTTCACTATTTTCATTAACTGATCATGAATTTTTAAAGTCAATTTGGCGGCTTTTTCATGCAATCGTCGTCTTTTAATTTCTGACTCCCCTAATCGTTCTATATCACCTGAACTTTGTTCTGGAACATAGGATGGATTAATTTCCTTGCCACTCTTTGTATTAACAGAAATCTTTTTTATATCATGGTGTAATTTTGATACTAATTGCGTCCTTGTTTCTATTTGATCCTCTAACTCATCTATGTGTTGTGCTAAAACCTCACAATTTAGACACTCATTATAATCTTCTTCCAAAGTCTGTGTATCAACACTATTTGTGCCTTTAGTGTTCACACATACCTTGTGTGTCTGTTGTTCTTCAATGAATAAAGAATTATAAACTCTAACCATATGTAACACATTTCTTAATTTCTTTTGTAACCTATCAACACAGATAAATTTCTTATCTAATCGCTGATTTTCTTCCTCACACTGCTTATATAAATTAGTCCAAAGCTGTGTATTAGTATGACTACTTACATACTTAAAATCCAATTTGCTCTTATTAGAATATGAAACAATGAACTCCATTACTCACTCAGTTACACGATCCTCTGTACTCGCTGTTCCTTTAAGGCAAAGTCTTCTGCTCTTTCACAGGCTTTCCTCACACAGGCTTCCGTCTGGAGAGGCTTACTGGAACACGTGCAGCTGGTAGCTGTAAACTTGGCTCACCGTAAAATACTTAGGAACTTTGCGAAGTCCTGAAGCTTGCACCATGCAAAAGACTCCCTCATATCCCCCTTTTGCAAGCAGAAGGGACGAGAAAAAAAAAACCCAAAACTCTGGGACTACGACCGTCTGGCTCGCCACAATGTAGAATATCCCCACACTCCTTGATTTATGACACAGACATTGGGTGACACCAGAGAACAGCAGGAGTCCGTTGAGTAGATCAAAGCAAAAAAAGGTTTAATCAAAACAACTAGTTAGGTTACAGAAAAATCTATTCCTAAAACATAGGTTAAAGTTAAACAGAAGATCAAGTGTTAGAACAAATAGAATGAGAGCAGTTGTGAAAAGGTGTTAGTGCTCTCCCCCCATACTCCTAAAGCCTGCTTTTAAAGGCTGAGAAAGCCTTACCCCTGTCCATCATAATTCCTCATATGGGTAAGTTTTTGGTATGATGATCCATAGATTATGGATCATTCCCCTTTTAAGAACATGGTCCTAACTTAGGCTAGTATGACTTGTGTATCATACTGAGACCTTCTTTTACATCTACTCAGCACAAGCCTATTTTAAACATAGTCTGTCAAGAATGCCCCCCCCCCCCCACCCCCCACCCTTCTCCCTCTCCCTTTCCTTTCTCTTTCCTTTACTCTTAAAATTAAAAAAATAAAAATTAAATATATACTTCCATTCTCCCCCTCTCCCCCCTCCCCCCCCAAAAACCACAACAAATAAAAACTCAACTCTTACTCATTTCCCTCCCCCCCCCCCCCCACCAACAAAAAAAAAAAAAAAAAAACAAAAAAAAAAAAAAAAAAAAACAGGGAGGAAGGAGAAGGTAAGAAAAAGCCACCCCAAACCAAAACCACCAAAACCAAACACACCCCCCCCCCCCCCCCCCCCCCCCAACCACCCCCAAAGGGGGAAATAGAGGGGTTTTTTTTTCCCCCAATGCCCCCCCCCCCCCAACAAAAACACCCCTCCCCCCCCCCCCCGCCTCCCCCCCCCGGGGGCCCCCCCCCCCCCCCCCCCCTTTTTAATTTTTTTGGGGGCCGTTTTCCAAAAGGGGGCCTTTCCTAGGGGATTCCACTTTACTGGTACTTTTAGAGGCTCTGCAAACATGACGTCATCCAGATACCAAGCATCAAAATCTGTGCTCCAAAAGCCTCATAGCGCTCTTTCCCTTCTGCGCCCTGCTGTGTGTTCAAACTGTAGTTTATGCCCACATGTATGACACTGCTGTAGTCAGGGTAATGTGCTTAATGTCATATGTGGGTATAAACTGCTGTTTGGGCACAGCCGGCACAGAAGGGAAGGAGTGCTATTTGGTTTTTGGAGCAGAGATTTAGACAGTTTGGTTTTTGGTTGTCATTACACTTTTGCAGAACTCTGCAATGCCAGTAAAGTGGAATCCCCTGACATGTGACCCCGTTTTGGAAACTATACCCCTGAAGGAATTTATCCAGGGGTACAGTGAGCATTTTCAACCTCAATGTGTTGCATTAATTAACTTTCCAGAAATGAATACGCAGCTGATGGTGAAAGGTGAAAATGACAATTTTCGCTTCATTTCATTGCGTAATATGTTGTGCCCAGCTTATATCAGAGATGAACGCTCCAAAAGGTGTTGTGCCCGGGATACCCGCTTAAGTTTTTGGAGTGTGTGTCTCTGATGGCACAAGTTGGGCACAACATATTAGGGACTGAAATGGCTTATCTCTGGAAAATTTGTAATTTTAACTTTTCATTATCAGCTGCACATTGCTTTCTGGAAATTTAAATTAATGCAATGCTCAAAGGTTAAAAATGCTTGCAACACCACTTGATAAATCCCTTGAGGAGTGTAGCTTCCAAAGTGGGGTTATGTGTCTGCGGGTTCTACTTTTCTGCCAATTAAGGGGCTCTGCAAAAGTGGCACGACGTCCAAAAAACAAACTGTGCTTCAAAAACCAAAATAGCGCTCCTTCCCTTCTGTGCCGGCTGTTCCCACACAGCAGTTTATACCCACATATGGCGTTGTTAAGTATGTTATCCTGGGTACAACAGTGTCATACATGTGGGCATAAACTGCTGCATGGGGCACACAGGAGGGCGCAGATGTCAAGGAGCGCAATGTGCTTTTGGACCACTGATTTAGTTTGTTGGTTTTTTGGACACCATGTCACATTTGCAGAGACTCTAAAATTGCCCCTACAAAATGGGGTCACTTCTTGGGGAATTCCAATTTCAGTTCTCCAGGTCTCTGCAAAAACAACATGGTGTCCAGAAAATCCCTCTAAATCTATACTCCAAAAACTAAAAAGCACACTGCTCCTTCCCTTCTGAGCCCTGCTGTGTGCCCAAGCAGCAGTTTATACCCACATATACAACCTCTTTCTACCTGAGATGGCCCACTTAATAGTTTTAGGAGTGTATGTCTCAGATGACACAAACTGCGTGCACCGAAATGGCATATTTCTTTAAAAATTAAAATTTTCACTTTGTATATTAATTTTCGGGAAACACTCTTGGGCTCAAAATGATAATACCTTTTGATAAATTTCTTGAGGGATGTAGTTTTTAAAATGGGGTCACTTTTTGGGGGTTCCCATTCAGTGGCGTAACTAAAGTCTTGTGTGCCCCGGTGCAGTCTTTTGTCCGGGGCCCCCTATCTCATCCCTACAGCGAATTCTTGATAGTGATGGTTACAGGTGCTAAGGAGTTTAATCAACCTTAGTGTGTCTAGGGTAATCTGTGGGTCTCCTTGGTTTATGGGCCAGATGAAAGCTGCAATCTCAATACTGATGCCAGTGCTTATGGGCCCCCTAAGGCTCCTGGGCCCCGGTGCGACTGTAGAGTCTGCACCCCCTCAAGTTACGCCCTTGTTCTCATTGTATTGGTACTTTAGGGGCTCTGCTAATGCGACATGGCACCTGAAAACTATTCCAGCAAAATCTCCCCTCCAAAAGCCAAATAGCGCTCTTTCCATTCCGAGCCCCGCCATGTTTACGACCACATATGGGGTATTGCTGTGTTCAGGAGAAATTGTGTAACAAACTTTAGGGAGCTTTTTCTCCTTTATCCTCTTGTGAAAATAAAAAAAAAAATTGGGACTAAATTGACGGTTTATTGAGAAAAAAAAAAAAAAGAGTTTTTCGTTTTCATGTCCCAATGTTGTTAAAATCTGTGAAACAGCTGTAGCGTCAAACTGCTAATTATATCTCTTGATATGTTCTGTGAGGGGTGTAGTTTCCAAAATGGGGTCACTTTTGGGGTTTCCATTGTATTGGTTCTCTAGGGGCTCTGCAAATGCGATTTGGCACCTGAAAACTATTCCAGTAAAATCTGCCCTCCGAAAGCCAAATAACGCTCTTTTCATTCCAAACCCCACCATGTACCCATACAGCAGATTATGACCACATATGGGGTATTGCTGCGTTCATGAGCAATTGTTTAACAAACTGTGGGGTGATTTTTCTCCTTTAACCCCTTGTTGATGAAAATGAAAACTTTGGGGATAAAGTGACATTTTAACTTTCATTTACACATCCCATTTTTAATAAAATCTGTGAAAAGGCTGTTGGGTCAAAATGTTCACTTATACCCTTGATAAATTCTGAAAGCGGTGTAGTTTCCAAAATAGGGTTACTTTTTGGGGATTTTCTTTGTATTGGTACTCTAGGGGCTCTGCAAATGAGACATAGCACCGAAAACTATTCCAGCAAAATCTGCTTTTCAAACACCCAGTGTCGCTCCTTCCCTTCTGTGCATTGCCATGTGCCCAAACATCAGTTTACACCCACATGTTGGGTATTTCTGTGCTCAGGAAAAATTGCATAACAAACTGTGAGATGCATTGTATCCTTTAATCCTTTGTGAGTGTGTTAATTTTAGGGCTAAATGAATGTATTATTGAAAAAAAAAATTAAATGTCTAAATTTCACCTCCATATTATTTTAATTTCCGTGACATGCTTAAAGGGTTAACAAACTTCCCACATGATGTTTTGAATTATTTGAGGGGTGCAGTTTTGGAAATGGGGTGATTCATGGGGGTTTCTAATATGTAGGCCTTTATAATCCCCTTCAGAACTGAAGTGGTCCCTGAGAAATTAGGTTGGGAAATTTTCTTGTGAATCTGGAAAATCGCTGTTACACTTGTAACGTCCAAATTAAATGAAAGGACAATTAAAAGATGATGCCAATATAAAGCAGAGATATGGTAGATAATATTTATTAATGTATTTTGGTGGTATGACTATCTGTTTGAAAAGCAGAGCATTTCACATTTTGAAAATTGCGATTTTTTTTTTTTTTTTTTTTTTTTTCCCCCCTCCCCAAATTTCCATCAAATTTCCTATTTATTTTTAAATAAATACAAAAATATTGATCAATGTTTACCACTATAATGAAGTACAATGTGTCACGAAGAAACATTCTCAAAATCACTTATGTAAGTTAAAGCGTCTTAAAGTTATTGCTATATAGTGATATATGTCAATTTTGAAAAATGAGGCTTGGTCACGAAGGTACTTTTAGGCTCTGTCTTGAAGGAGTTAACTTTTAATTGTCTAAAAATATAAATATGATACGGTTATGTTCATGGTTTTCCCTGTCCGCCCTGTCATTGTTCCTGTGTTATAATAATTTATAATGATATAAATGACAAATAAAACGGCTTATGTAAAGACAAAATAAGACATTGCAGACTAATAAATCAAGTCACACATAAGGAGTGAGGGCCCTGCTCACAAGAGTTTGTATTACAAGCACTCCCTATTAATGCATTTTACAACTCCACTTAGCCAACCTCCTTTTCTAGGTACACTTGGATAGTGATGGACTTGCTTCTGCTCCTGCTGGACTGTCACTAGCAGTCATAATTCCAGCTGGTTGTAGGTAAGTAGTGAGGGTGGACTGCAACAGACATTGCGGCTGGCAGCCTTTGTGGGCATTTCAGAATGCAGTGGGTCACAGATCTGCCTGACATTGATTGGTAGATATCACTTCTTCATTGTGACATTATTATCCTATCCAGTTATTATAACTCTTGCTTTCGGACTACACAAGCCTATTTAACAGATATTATTTAGCCAATCCCTACTTTGTGATATTATACAGTATACCTAGTCAGCAGATGTTATTCCTTCTATGTTAAATTTATTTACCTAGCCCAGCAATTTTCAACCAAGGTGCTGTTGCACCCAGGGATGCCATAGGAACCTGCCCGGGTTGCCATGACACGGTGGGAAGATGTATGTATGTCTTCATTCACTTGGGTATGCAGATAAAATTGAATACAATGGTAATTCAGGAAGACTTTAGCTTCCTGCACCACCTTTCAGGCTGTTTCAAATGATGTTGGCGGCTTAGTGCAGGCCTTATGCATAGAGCTGGAGACAAGTGGAGGAGAGCTGCACAGAATGTGGGAATGTTGCTTGGTAAGCATTGATTTTTTTTTTTTTTTTTTTTTTTTTTTTTTATTTAAATGCAGGGGCGTAGCTATAGGGGTTGCAGGGGTAGCAATTGCTACTGGGCCCTGGAAACTGAGGGAGCTCCAAAGGTTCCTCTGCCACACAAATATATTGCTATTCCAAATGGCACATAGAATGTATGGGCGCCATTGCAGATATTGCAATGGGGCCCAGGAGCTTCAAGTTAAGTCTCTGTTTAAATGGGGGCCACTGGGGAGCATTATACATACATGTGGGAAGCCCTTGGAAAGTATTATAGTGTGTGGGGACCACACAGAAGTATTATAGTGTGTGGATGTGCCCAATTGGGAGCATTTCACTGTGTGGAGGCCTCTGCGAAAGATTACTGTATATTGTGTGCATGGGCCTCTGGGGAGTATTATACTGTGTGTGGGTGCCACAGGGGAGCATTGCAATGTGTGGGGGGTCACTGGGGAGCGTTATACTGTGTGTGGGGCCTCTGAGGAGCATTGTGCTGTGTTTGTGGACCACTGAAGAGCATTAAACTGTTTGAGAACCACTGAGATGCATTATATTGTGTGTATACTGCATGGGGCCAATGGGGAGCATTATACTGTGTAGGTGTGCCACTGGGGAGCTCTAGATGTACTGTGTATGGCTGTAGGGAAGCAATACACTGTGTTGGTTCCCCTGGGGAGCGTTATAGTGTGTGTGGGACCACTGCAGAGCATTATACTGTGTGCGGGCCCCTTAGGAACATTATACTGGGGGAGTTGGGGACACAGGGAAGTATTATATTGTATTTGGTATCATGGCAGACACACCCTTTCTAGAGGAAACACATTGGGATACCTTAATCTATATTAGCAATAGAAAACCAGGTCCTGTCCTTTTAAGGACATACCAGGGCCTCTTGAATATGCCAAATAATTTATTTACAATAGAGTACTACATCCTGTCATTTTTAGGACAAACCAGAGGTAGGCACTCAAAGGGCTATCAGGGACATATTAGAGTCTCTGTTATCATAGGTAAAGATCCTCCTCTGAGTATAACCTGGGTATTGTACAAACCAATGGTGACTGTTCAATATATATACAGTGGGGAAAAAAGTATTTAGTCAGCCACCAATTATGCAAGTTCTCCCACTTAAAAAGATGAGAGGCCTGTAATTGACATCATAGGTAGACCTCAACTATGAGAGACAAAATGAGAAAACAAATCCAGAAAATCATTGTCTGATTTTTTTAAGAATTTATTTGCAAGTTATGGTGGAAAATAAGTATTTGGTCACCTACAAACAAGCAAGATTTCTGGCGCTCACAGACCTGTAACTTCTTCTTTAAGAGGCTCCTCTGTCCTCCACTCATTACCTGTAGTAATGGCACCTGTTTGACATTATTATCAGTATAAAAGACACCTGTCCACAACCTCAAACAGTCACACTCCAAGCTCCACTATGGTGAAGACCAAAGAGCTGTGGAAGGACACCAGAAACAAAATTGTAGACCTGCACCAGGCTGGGAAGACTGAATCTGCAATAGGCAAGCAGCGTGGTGTGAAGAAATCAACTGTGGGAGCAATAATTAGAAAATGGAAGACATACAAGACCACTGATAATCTCCCTCGATCAGGGGCTCCACGCAAGATCTCACCCCGTGGGGTCAAAATGATCACAAGAATGGTGAGCAAAAATCCCAGAACCACATGGGGGTACCTAGTGAATGACCTGTGGAAAGCTGGGACTAACGTAATAAAGGCTATTGTCAGTAACACTACGCCGCCAGGGACTCAGATCCTACAGTGCTAGCCATGTCCACCTGCTTAAGCCAGTACATAACCGTGTCCGTCTGAAGTTTGCTAGAGAGCCTTTGGATGTTCCAGAAGAGTATTGGGAGAATGTCATATGGTCAGATGAAACCAAAGTAGAACTGTTTGGTAGAAATACAACTCGTTGTGTTTGGAGGAGAGTGAATGCTGAGTTGCATCCAAAGAACACCATGCCTACTGTGAAGCATGGGGGTGGCAACATCATGCTTTGAGGCTGTTTCTCTGTAAAGGGACCAGGACGACTGATCCGTGTACATGAATGAATGAATGGGGCCATGTATCGTGAGATTTTGAGTACAAACCTCCTTCCATCAGCAAGGGCATTGAAGATGAAACATGGCTGGGTATTTCAGCATGACAATGATCCCAAGAACACCACCAGGGCAACGAAGGAGTGGCTTCGTAAGAAGCATTTCAAGGTCCTGGAGTGGCCTAGCCAGTCTCCAGATCTCAACCCCATAGAAAACCTTTGGAGGGAGTTGAGAGTCCGTGTTGCCCAGCGACAGCCCCAAAACATCCCTGCTCTAGAGGAGATTTGCATGGAGGAATGGGCCAACATACCAGCAACAGTGTGTGCCAACCTTGTGAAGACTTACAGAAAACGTTTGACCTCTGTTATTGCCAACAAAGGATATATAACAAAGAACTGAGATGAACTTTTGTTATTGACCAAATAATTATTTTCCACCATAATTAGCAAATTCTTAAAAAATCAGACAATGTGATTTTCTGGATTTGTTTTCTCATTTTGTCTCTTAGCTGAGGTCTACCTATGATGTTAATTACAGGCTCCTCTCATCTTTTTAAGTGGGGGAACTTGCACAATTGGTGGCTGACTAAATACTTTTTTTTCCCCACTGTATAGGGCTATCAGGGATATGTTTGATCTGAGACACACAGAGGGTTATCATAGTAGACCTCTAGTCTCATTGTTAATACGCTAACAATGTATGACTAGGACCAACTATACTTTGTATGATATCCCTCTACCCATAGGGTCTAACCTTTATATACATTTTATGTGCAGACCCCAGTGGTGTAAGTACCACCATAGTGGCTGCCACAGGGGCCACAACCTTAGGAGGCCCAGTGGGCCCCTGCTGCTTTTTTATTTTTTCATAGGCCGTTACCTGCTGGAGTAACCCCAGCAGCTAACAGGCCCTGTTTACTTACCGATCCCCGTTCCTGCTCAGTGCCACCTCCACTTCCCCTTCTGTTCTCCAGGGGGCTCTGTGCATCCCATATCACATTGCTGGGGCCCCCTGGAGGGAAGAAGGGGAAGCGGAAGTGAGCAGGAGGCCCAGGGGAGGTGACAAACATAAAAACCAGTGTTACTCACCTCTCTGGTGTGACTCTCCCCTCTCTTCGGGACTCCTGTATTGATGTGGCGCTGCAATGCATAATGACTCTGGTGTAACCCACATCTGTGACATCATTGAAGAGGGCCGAAAACAACAGAGTGTCAAGCTAAAGCATAGGAGAGGTGAATACCACTAGTTTTTATGTTTTTTACCTCCCTTGTGCCTCCAATCATTATACTCTGGGGTCTGCAAAGACCCCAGAGTATAATAATAGTTTATGGGTGGTGTACCCCAAAAATTTCGGGTTCTGCTGAACCCAAAATTTTTGCAATATTTGCAGCGAACACCGTTGGGACCAAGATAGGACATAATACTGTGTGGAGGCGCCACTGTGAGACATTATACTGTGTTGAGGGGCCGCTATGGGGCATTATACTGTATGGAACATTACACTGTGTGCAGGGGCCACTATGGAACATTATATAGTGTAGAGGGTCTGCTTTATGAGATTATACCATGTGCAAGGGCCACTATGGAACATTATACTGTATGAAGGCTGCTATGGAATATTATACTGTGTGGAGAGGCCGCTTTGGAACGTTATACTGTGTGGGGGGGTCTACTATATGACATTATACTGTGTGGAGGGGCCGATGTGTGACATTATACTGTGTGCAGGGGCTACTATAGAACATTATAATGTGTGGAGGGGCTGCTGTCGGACATTATACTATGTGGAGGGGCCACTATGGGATATTATACTGCCTGGAGCCCACTTTGGGACATTATAGGATGTGTAAATGGGGCATTATACTGTATGGGGGCCAGGAAAGGGGGCGCTACGCCGTGAAGGGGGCCCCAAGTCAAAAGTTTGTTATGGGGCTCAATCTTTACTTCCCACTCCTAGTTTATGACATCATTAGGATATGTGACATTGCTTGCCTATATAAAGATGTTTATTTTTGGGGGGTTTTTTGTCCTTATTTATTATTGATGTTGTTCTATAACACCCACTGTTCGTACAGAAGATTTGTAAAATAATGTAAATCTGTAAAGATTTATCTTATAGTACAGGAGTTGGCAACCCCTGGCACGCATGCCACTGTTGGCACGCATGGAATTGCTGCCCTCCCAGCCCACCAATGAGAGGAGTGAGGAAAGCCCAGGAGGCGGAGCCATGTGCATCCCTGCAAAGAGGAAGAGGAGAAGAGAGCTCCATTCAGCAAAGTGAAAGTAAAAAACACCAGGTACATGCTGGGGTTACTATTCTTATTAATGTCAGGCATTTGGGGTTATTAATTCAGTTTTAGGAACTCCATGTGCCTCACATTAATAGCAATTAACCACATCATGTCCCTTACATTAACCCCTGTGTGCTTTACATAAGGGTTATTAACATGTGAGACATATGGAGGTACTAATAAAGGACCTCAATAATGAAGATACTTAATACCTCCAAGCAGAGGCATAGCTAGCGGGGGGGCAGAGGGGTCGGCTGCCCCGGGCCCACTGACTTTTTGGGGCCCACCCCGGGGCCGCCATTAATACATCCTTTATTTCTAACTAGATCAGTGTCTGCAGACACCGATCTAGTTACAATGCTTCCTGGTGCTTAACTGTCTTGTAAACCACAAGCCACTTCAGGCCTGCGGTTTACAAGACCCCCAAGACCACAGACCGACGTCTTCTTTTAAGCACAGACGGCGCGATGACGTCACAACATCGCGCCGCCCGTGCTCAGACACAGACGTAATGCGCGTGGACTGGGAGGAAGCGCCGGCAGCTCCATTCATCAGCATCGCAGGTATGTGAGTGACTTTTTTTTTGTGGCTATATTAATAGAATAAGGGGTGGTTAGGAGGGGGGAAATATAACTATAAAGAGAGGATTCATTAGGGCGCATTATGACGGTGGGGGGGTCATTAATATAAGGGTTATTACAGGGTATTATAAATACAAGGGGGGAGGTTATTTATGTAAGGGGCCATTAGGGGGCATCATTTATATTAGGAAGTATTATGAACATAAGGGGGTGGTCATTGATATAAGGGGCCATTAGAGGTGCAGTATTTATGTCAGGGGGAATCAGGAGCATAATATGAGGGTCAATTAATTTAATTAAAGTTGCACTTGCGCCTTATTAAGACTAAGGCCCCACGTAGCGGGCTGCAGCAAAAAAAGCTCTGCAGGAAAAACCGCAGCTGTAACATTGTGGTTTTTCTCGCAGCACTTTTCACAGAAGGTCCGCAGAGGTTTCCACTGTGGACGTTCTGATTTCAATACACCTATATGGAAACTGCCAGTGTTTCTGTAGGTATAATTGACATGCTGCGATTTCCAAAACCGCAACGGTTTTGGAAATCGCAATGTGTCTGCTGCACATATTTTTCCGCAGTGTGTGGATGGGATTGCTAGAATGTTGCGTTTTTTTTTTCAGTGGGTTTTCGCCACATGGAGCCCCCATCCCTACTTTGCAGTATAATATGCACAGCGGATAATCTGCGATTTCCAAAACAGTCGGTGTTTTGTAAATCACAGAATGTTAATTATACCTACAAAAATGCTGGCGGTTTCTCTATAGATATAATTGAAGCAGAAAGTCTGCAGAGGAAACCTCTGCGAACTTTCTGTGCAAAGTGCTGCTGGAAGAACCGCGATGCATCGCCGCCGCGTTTTTTCCCACAGCTGTTTTTTGCTGCGGGACGCCACATGGGGCCTTAGCCTTAAGGAGTTTTCCAGCTCATTTTTATTGATGATCTAGCCTCAGAATAAAACATCAATAAGAGATAAGTGATTCCCCACTGATCAGCTATATGAAGGGGCTATGGCACCTGTATATATCACACACTGTCTGTTTATAGTGACCATGTGATGTAATTCCAGCCTTGTCACATAGACGTGTATAGGATGAGGCTGTAGTTACATGACATGGCCGCTATGAGATGACACTATGTCCTCACAGTGCAACTAGACAGTCAGGAAAGCCCTTCTGACAGTGAACGGTGAAATTTAGACCCCCGATATCTCCAGCCCCGGGGCATAAACGGGAAAGCCGGCAGTGTGTTGAATTCAGCGCACTGTCAGCTTTCTAGCGGTATGTAAAACAGCATATACATGAGGACGTGAAAGGTCCTCTTAAAGGGGTGCAAAGGGAAGTTATTAATTTAAAGATGCACTTGGGGGTATTATTCATTATGGGGGGTTATATTATATATTTTATAATTGAGGTAGCAGAAGGATGGGGGCTTTGTGTAGGTGAGGACAATATGGGTCAGGTGCCTGGAAAAGTGAGGAGCCAAAGATGTCTATGTTGCAAACTTTACAGAGACTGGAAGAAGTGGTCATGGCCGTCCAGATGAAAGAAATGCGGAATATGAACGATTAGTCAGAGACGTCACCGGTAAGTCACTAAATGCTATTGCCCTGTATTCACCTAAATTGTCTGCAGAGCCCTGTGTAGAGCCGCTATATACCACTGTACGCTCACAGTATACTGATAGTATCGGTATACAAACATGTCCAAGTAGGGGGCCCACTTGGACATGTTCGCGCTCCCTGTGCTAAACCCCTAGCTACGCCTCTGCCTCCAAGTCTCACATATCAGTAACTCTTATGTGAAGCACACAAGGGTTGATGTGAGGGACATGATGGGGTTAATTGCCATTAAAGAGGACCTTTCATGTCCTCATCAAAGTGCGATTTTATATACCACTAGAAAGCCGACAGTGCTCTGAACTCAGGGCTGGAGAGAAATTAACGGCACCGATATCTCCCCACTGTCAGAAGGGTGTTCCTTACCGCCCCTATGACAGTACAATACTATGTTAGAGTACAGTCAGGGGGTTTTGCTTACAGCCCTATACCTCCCAACTTTCAAAGGACAGAATGAGGGATAAAATATGCGGTGCGCTATTAGCTCCACCCACTTCTACATTGACTCCGCCCATTCTCATCTATTTTTCCATGTGCCCCCACACAGTACTGTATAATGCTCCTACAGTCACCCTAACATTATATGCCCCCACATTATAATGTTCCCCTCCAATTGCTCAACAATTTAAACTAGAGGAAACTAGAGGGGGACATTAAACTGGAGCAGCTGGAGAGTAACATTAAACTATGGGGCAGCTGGAGGGTGACATTAAACAGTGGGGGTAGTTGGAGGGGGACTAAACTGGGGGCAACTAGAGGTTTAATATCCTTCCCCATCTGCCCCCAGTTTAATGGCCCCCTTCATCTGCCACCAGCTATGCCCCCTTTATCTGCCCCCAGTTTAATTGCCCCCTACATCTGCCTTCATTCCATCCCCCCTCAGCAGTGTAAAATCGGGACTGCCCCGCCAGATGCAGGACGGTTGGCAGCTATGCAGCCCAGTGATGACACTGGTCGGTAAGGAACGCCTTTCTGACAGTGGGGAGATATTGGTTAATTTCTCTCCAGCCCCGGGGCACATACCAGGAAAACCGTCAGTTCAGCGCACTGTCAGGTTTCTAGCGGTATATAAAACCGCATATTCTTGAGCACATGAAAGATTCCTTTTAAAGAGGACCTATCATTAGATTTAGGCATTAGCAGCAGCACTTCTCACTACAGCACATGTGCGGAATTTGCATGCGCTGTAGTGAGAAGTGCTGCTGACGCAGCAAAGAAGAGGATATCTTCACATGAAGGGGCATGCAGCAGCAAGAGGAGGTGGAATAGTGGATATAATGCTGTGCTCGTAATACAGGGGAACGCCCCCTGTGCTCCCTGCACAGAATTAGTATATAATAATAAAGTATTTGTTTCAAAAATGGCGTAGGAGAAAAGATAAAGGTAGGGAAAGAATAGCCTTTCTAAAGGCTATTCCAAAATGTCGTTAGGGAAATTTCCCTAAATCTAATGATAGACTCCCTTTAATATGATGCACATTTAGTTACTAAATTGTAATGCACGTGACTATATACTTTTTATCCGCATTTGTGGATAGAAGTACAGAGTTATACATTTCAATGCGCTCATACACATACAGTGCTGGCCAAAAGTATTGGCACCCCTGCAATTCTGTCAGATAATACTCAATTTCTTCCAGAAAATGATTGCAATCACAAATGCTTTGGTAATAATATCTTCATTTATTTTGCTTGCAATGAAAAACCACAAAAGAGAATGAAAAAAAGTCAAATCATTGATCATTTTACACAAAACTCCAAAAATGGGCCGGACAAAAGTATTGGCACCCTCAGCCTAATACTTGGTAGCACAACCTTTAGACAAAATAACTGCGAACAACCGCTTCTGGTAACCATCAATGAGTTTCTTACAATGCTCTGCTGGAATTTTAGACCATTCTTCTTTGGCAAATTTCTCCAGGTCCCTGAGATTTGAAGGGTGCCTTCTCCAAACTGCCATTTTGAGATCTCTCCACAGGTGTTCTATGCGATTCAGGTCTGGACTCATTGCTGGCCACTTTAGAAGTCTCCAGCGCGTTCTCTCAAACCATTTTCTAGTGCTTTTTGAAGTGTGTTTTGGGTCATTGTCCTGCTGGAAGACCCATGACCTCTGAGGGAGACCCAGCTTTCTCACACTGGGCCCTACATTATGCTGCAAAATTTGTTGGTAGTCTCCAGACTTCATAATGCCATGCACACGGTCAAGCAGTCCAGTGCCAGAGGCAGCAAAGCAACCCCAAAACATCAGGGAACCTCCGCCATGTTTGACGGTAGGGACCGTGTTCTTTTCTTTGAAGGCATCTTTTTTTTTCCTGCAGACTCTATGTTGATGCCTTTTCCCAAAAATCTCTACTTTTGTCTCATCTGACCAGAGAACATTCTTCCAAAAAGTTTTTGGCTTTCTCAGGTAAGTTTTGGCAAACTCCAGCCTGGCTTTTTTATGTCTCTGTGTCAGAAGTGGGTATCCTACCATAGAGTCCCTTTTCATTCAGACGCCGATGGATAGTACAGGTTGACACTGTTGTACCCTTGGACTGCAGGGCAGCTAGAACTTGTTTGGATGTTAGTCGAGGTTCTTTAGCCACCATCCGCACAATCTTTTGTTGAAATCTCTCGTCAATTTTTCTTTTCCGTCCACATCTAGGGAGGTTAGCCACAGTGCCATGGACTTTAAAGTTCTTGATGACACTGCGCACGGTAGACACAGGAACATTCAGGTCTTTGGAGATGGATTTGTAGCCTTGAGATTGCTCATGCTTCCTCACAATTTTGCTTCTCAAGTCCTCAGACAGTTCTTTGGTCTTCTTTCTTTTCTCCATGCTCAATGTGGTACACACAAGGAGACAGGACAGAGGTTGAGTCAACTTTAATCCATTTCAACTGGCTGCAAGTGTGATTTAGTTATTGCCACCACCTGTTATGTGCCACAGGTAACACAAATTAGAGAAGCATCACCTGATTTTTCAAAGGGTGCCAATACTTTTGCCCACCCCCTTTTTATGTTTGGTGTGGAATTATATCCAATTTGGCTTTTTAACAATTCTTTTTGTGGTTTTCCATTGAAGACACATTAAATGAAGATATTATTACCAAAGCATTTGTGATTGCAATCATTTTCTGGAAGAAATTGAGTATTATCTGCCAGAATTGCAGGGGTGCCAATACTTTTGGCCAGCACTGTAAATGTCGTTTTTGCGGCTGTGTGTCTGGACCAATTTGAAGAGCTGCAAAATATAGAGCAGGTCCTATATCTGTCTTCATTTGCAGCCCTGTCAATTCATTTTTAATGTATAGGTCAGTGAAAACCACATCCGTGCAGTTTGTGTGCAGGAGGCCTAAGGTTGTTTCTTTTCAGGTGGTGACACACTCTGTACCCAGATGTGGCTACAGCCAAATCCTGTCTCCGGGCACCAGTGCTTTCACTTTGGGGTAAGTGTGATACTCATTAATTCCTGGCTGGGGTTTTGCTGTTACCGCACCACCAGGAATTAAAAGTGGCTGAAATTAATTTGCGTTTCACTTACAGAAAAGTGAAAGTATCGGCGGCCGGGGATGCAGCATCCAGGTACATAGTGTGTCACCATCCTACAGGTGTTACCGCGCTCTGCTCCCAGTCATATACATTTACCACTAATTGTGGGTATCCAGGCAAATAGCGGTAAATGCACGTGACTGGGAGCACAGTATGACAGCACCCCTATGTTACAGTTTGTGCTATATGACTTTAGTGTAGGTGTCGTCAGTCTTACAATTATTGCACGGCACTCCAAGGACCTCATCTTTGATTTTTTTTTTTTTATTTAAATCGGCACGCCAAACCAAAAAATTTGCCTACCCCTGTTATAGTATCTACTGTATAAGTTACCACTACTATTTAACATTATTTTACCATATGTAACAATACTTCTGATTTATGATACAATTATATGCAAGGTAGGCAGATCCTCCTTTATGCCTATATATTGCGGTTTAAAAATAACAGTATACATATACTGTATACAGTATAAAAGAATACATATAAAAAAATTAAATGAAGTAAGGCTTAGGCTCCACGTTACTTGTTCTGATGATATTGCATTGGCAGCAGGGCTATTGTAGATTGTAGGCTCTGCTGAAGAGGTAGGTATTCAGGTGGCTCTTGATAGTTGCGATCGTGGGGGACTATTGTGTTGGGGTAGCGTAGTGAATACAAAGGCGAAATCTGGTGATGATTATGTGAAGAAGGAAGTATTGTGAGGTCCGCTAGAAAATTACATGATACATGTGAAATTGTAGTGATGGTAACCTTCTAGCTGATGGATTTTTGACTTTTCCACTCCCTCCTGGTTCTTACATTGCAGGTCACATGACAAAACTAACTCTTCAACTGATACAGCTGAGGGGGGGGGGGAGGAATTATTCCCCATGCCATATGCAAAAAAAAAAATTGTCACAAAAGTGTAATAGAGTAACCTTTTCCCAACGCAGATGATTTTTTAAATGGTTCTTACTCCCTACCTTCCAAAAGCCATAACTTTTTTTATTCTTCTGTTCAGAGTCACATGAGGGCTTATTTTTCTTCTAGGATGTACGTGGAGGCTAGAAAAAAATTCAGAATGAGGTGGAATAACAGAAAAAAAAATCCATTTGCACAAGTGTTTTTTTTTTTTTTTTTTTTTTTTTTTTTTTTTTTTTCATCTTTGCTACTGTGTAGCCAAAATGAAACGTTCCTTATGTTCTTTGGGTCAGCACTATCACAGCAATTGTGGTTTTTTTGTTTTGTTTTTTTCTTATTTTATTTGAATTTTTACATTTTAGTTTTTATACAATATTGTTCAAAAAGAAAAAATTAATACATAAAGATACCTTATGTGCACTAAAAAATACAGAACATGTGACTCTATAAACTTTCCAGAGTCAAAATTAACAAAGAAACTGACAACACTTGCACAATCGATGCCATTAGGCAATGGCCAGATGCAAATGAAGTTTTACAAACAAGTTCGTGATAAAAATATGGAACGCTTCACAAATTTGCATGTCATCCTTGCACAGGGGCCATGATAATCTTCTCTGTATCGTTCCAATTTTAGTATATGTGCTGCCGAAGCGAGCACGTGTAAGGTGTATTTTTGTGTGCCACAAGATGTAGTTTTTATTTATACCATTTTGGGGAATATTGGATATTTTGATCACTTTTTATTCAAATCGTAATGGCGAAAAAAATGCAATTTGGCTAAAAATATTATAATAAATATTTTTATAGTTTGTGCATTTTGGGACGCAGCAATGTCTAATTTGTTTATTTTTTTATTTGATATCTAGGGAAAGGGTGATTTGAATTGTAATGTTTTTTATTCTTCATTTTTTATATATATTTTTAAAAACTTTAAAAACTTTTTTTTCCCTATTCACTCCTATGAGAGCTGTTGTTATCGCCTCATGGAAATGAATAGAGAAAATGACTTTCTGCCCACACATAAGATACTTTGATAGTTTGGAGAATCAGATCATCAGTAACATGACACAGCAGAGGGCCAGAAGGTAGTGGATAACCCACAAATACATTCGTCAGTAAGACAATTACCTTCAATACAATTTACATCATGTACCTTTCTTGCCTATTTTGACCTGAGGTGTTCACCCTATACCCTGTTATAACTCTCACCCTAACAAGGGCAGTACTCAAGACTCACCCTGACAGAATAGCCCCACAACACCCTATCCTAATACATACTTCATCTTGGAACTGGCGGGACTCATTAAGGGATATACACTAAGGGGCAAGTACTATATGATGATACTTGTCCTGTAAGAATCAAAATGTGCAAAGAAACATGGGCTAATAGGCTAGTGGGCTAAATCACCCTCCATCCTATAGGAGAAACCTAGCTAGAAAGCTACTAGACGTGACCAGTGCTAGGGGCCAAAAGCCCCTAGCACTGGTCACATCTAGTTTCATTCTAGTTAGGTTCCTCTTAAAGGAGGGAAGGACGATAAGGCGTTGTAGGGCTATTCTGTCAGGGTGAACCTTGGGCACTGCCCTTGTCATGGCGGGAGTTCTAATGGGGTATAGAGTGAGCATCTCAGGGCAAAATAGGGCAAGCATACCCACATTGCCGCACTGGTGACTCCCAGGAACCTGATTGAGTACCCTATTATTTGACTGTACCCAGATTAACATCCTGGCATTTTGGTAAGACCTATCCTTTTTGTATGTTGTGGTAGGTCTATTTTACCTTATATCAGGACTCAACACACTCCTGTTATTGTCTAAACTGTATGTCTGTGCTTGTGGGGATTTTTTTTTTGTGTTGTATTATTGGGCACTTTTTTAACATGTCTGATGGTGATTTTTATGTTGCTTTAGATGACATACTAAAAATTATGTTTTATTGAGCTACCCACTCAACATATATATATATATATATATATATATATATATATATATAAAACAAATGTAGATATTTTTGCAAATTTATTAAAAAAGAAAAACTGAAATATCACATGGTCATAAGAATTCAGACCCTTTGCTGTGACACTCATATTTAACTCACATACTGTCCATTTCCTTCTGATCCTCCTTGAGATGGTTCTACTTCTTCATTGGAGTCCAGTTGTGTTTAATTAAACTGATTGGACTTGATTAGGAAAGGCACACACCTGTCTATATAAGACCTCACAGTGCATGGCAGAGCAAATGAGAATCATGAAGTCAAAGGAACTATCCAAGGAGCTCAAAGGCAGAATTGTGGCAAGGCTCAAAGAGAGAAAAATTTAAAGGGGTCTGAATACTTTCCGTACCCACTGTATGTACTTTTAGACAGTTAGACATAGAGATCAAAGGAGTGGGGGAGAAGCTATGCATTGTACTATAACTGACCAATGTGTTACACATACACTTACTAGGTCACCCTTTCAGTGCCTAATCTAATTTTGTTAAATATTTTTTTAATTTTTTTTTTTTCTAAATACAGTCTCAGAACTGCTGTTACTGTTCCACTCAAGTCTGTGATTGTCCACTGAGAGTCGTAGATTAGTTTGACAGTCACCCCTCCAACTCCATGTTGGTTTAGCATTTGCTGTCGAAAATACCATGGCGGAAATGCATGGTGTTTTTTTTTCCACATCACTTTTCACAGAAAGTCTGCAAAGAGGAAAACTCTGTCCCTGTACTTTCTCTCTCTATTATACCTATACGGAAAACACCAGCATTTCTGTAGGTATAATTGATATGCTGTGATTTACAAAAATGTAACAGTTTTTGAAATTGCAGCAGCTCCACTGCAAATATTTTTCTGCAATGTGTGGATGGAATTAGCCAGAATCCTATCAACTTTGCAGGTACTGTAAAACACTGCGGTTTTTGCCAAGGCGTTTCTGCCACTGCCAAATCACAGTGTTTTTGCAATGTAGGGCCCCGGCCTAAAGCCTCTTCTTCTTAATTTTTCAACCAGGCACACTACCACAATTTTTTTCTTCAAAATAGCAAATTTGTTAAACTTACAAGTTCCCAAAACTGGCTAATTGTTATATTGGAAAGAGGAGTGGTTTTATATAACTGCTCTGTGGTTATGATAAAAGCACAGACGGGCATATTACCCACAAACAGGCTTCTTTTTAGAGCATTTTTAATGGTAAAAAGCGTAAAATAGTGACATGACTGTGTATGGTTAAACAAGCAGTCTGTATGCACTGCCTACAGTCCGTTTTCCTATAGACATACGTGACACTTTCGCTTTGATATAATTTCGGCTGTATTTGCCCTAGAGAAATAGAAATGGGCTAAGGCCTCACATTGCAGAAATACAGTGCCTTGCGAAAGTATTCGGCCCCCTTGAACTTTTCAACCTTTTGCCACATTTCAAGCTTCAAACATAAGGATATAAAATTTAAATTTTTTGGTGAAGAATCAACAACAAGTGGGACACAATCGTGAAGTGGAACAAAATTGATTGGATATTTTAAACTTTTGTAAAAAATAAAAAACTGAAAAGTGGGGCGTGCCAAATTATTCGGCCCCCTTAAGTTATTACTTTGTAGCGCCACCTTTTGCTGCGATTACAGCTTCAAGTCGCTTGGGGTATGTCTCTATCAGTTTTGCACATCGAGAGACTGAAATTCTTGCCCATTTTTCCTTGGAAAACAGCTCGAGCTCAGTGAGGTTGGATGGAGAGCGTTTTTGAACAGCAGTTTTCAGTTCTTTCCACAGATTCTCGATTGGATTCAGGTCTGGACTTTGACTTGGTCATTCTAACACCTCAATACGTTTATTTGTGAACCATTCCATTGTAGATTTTGCTTTGTTTGGGATCATTGTCTTGTTGATAAATCTCCGTCCCAGTCTCCGGTCTTTTGCAGACTCCAACAGGTTTTCTTCCAGAATGGTTCTGTATTTGGCTCCATCCATCTTCCCATCAATTTTAACCATCTTCCGTGTCCCTGCTGAAGAAAAGCAGGCCCAAACCATGATGCTGCCACCACCATGTTTGACAGTGGGGATGGTGTGTTCAGGGTGATGAGCTGTGTTGCTTTTACGCCAAACATATCGTTTTGCATTGTGGCTAAAAAGTTCGATTTTGGTTTCATCTGACCAGAGTACCTTCTTCCACATGTTTGGTGTGTCTCCCAGGTGGCTTGTGGGAAACTTTAAACGGGACTTTTTATGGATATCTTTGAGAAGTGGCTTTCTTCTTGCCACTCTTCCATAAAGGCCAGATTTGTGCAGTGTACGACTGATTGTTGTCCTATGGACAGACTCTCCCACCTCAGCTGTAGATCTCTGCAGTTCATCCAGAGTGATCATGGGCCTCTTGGCTGCATCTCTGATCAGTCTTCTCCTTGTTTGAGATGAAAGTTTAGAGTGACGGCCGGGTCTTGGTAGATTTGCAGTGGTCTGATACTCCTTCCATTTCAATATGATCGCTTGCACAGTGCTCCTTGGGATGTTTAAAGTTTGGGAAATCTTTTTGTATCCAAATCCGGCTTTAAACTTCTCCACAACAGTATCACGGACCTGCCTGGTGTGTTCCTTGGTCTTCATGATGCTCTCTGCGCTTTAAACAGAACCCTGAGACTATCACAGAGCAGGTGCATTTATACGGAGACTTGATTACACACAAGTGGATTATATTTATCATCATCAGTCATTTAGGACAACATTGGATCATTCAGAGATCCTCACTGAACTTCTGGAGTGAGTTTGCTGCACTGAAAGTGAAGGGGCCGAATAATATTGCACGCCCCACTTTTCAGTTTTTTTTATTTTTTACAAAAGTTTAAAATAACCAATAAATTTAGTTCCACTTCACAATTGTGTCCCACTTGTTGTTGATTCTTCACCAAAAAAATTAAAATTTTATATCTTTGTTTGAAGCCTGAAATGTGGCAAAAGGTTGAAAAGTTCAAGGGGGCCGAATACTTTCACAAGGCACTGTAGTTTTACAGTACCAGCAAAGTAAATGAGATTTGTCACATTTTTAAAAAATGTGGTTAAATAACTTTAATAGAAGCTTCTTTTAAAGGATGGACAGCACTCCAGGTAGTTGAGCTTGCTTGTAAGTTTTATTTTATTCTATGTTAGAGCAATATATCATATACATGAATATGAAGTCGTGATGGCTGCTGCAAATTTAGCATAAATAAATTTCTCGTGGGGCCCGGGAGAAATTATCCTGGTAAGGAACCTAAGCTCTGGACAGCTTGCTAAGGGAAGACATACATCTCCCCCATCCTTGGGTTCCTTACCAGGATCATTTCTCCTGGGCCCCACGAGAAATTTATTTGTGCTAGATTTGCAGCAGCCATCATGCTTTCATATTCAGATTCTAATTGCCTAAGGAAAGACTCTCGCAGCCCGAAACGTTGCTCTTAAAGTATCTATACACTGTAGATGATATATTGCTCTAACATGGAATAAAATAAAACTTACAGGAAATCTCAACTACCTGGAGTGCTGTCCATCCTTTAACCCCTTCCTGCCGGTGACATATTTTTCAATTTTCGTTTTAGACCCCCCCCCCCCCCCCCCAAACCCAATAACTTTATTTTTCCATTCGTAGAGCCATATGAGGTCTTAATGTTTGCGGGACAAATTTTTTTTTCATGATGCTACCATTTATTATTTGTACAATGTACTGGGAAGCTGGAAAAAACTCAGAATGGGGTGGATTTGAAGAAAAAGTGCATTTGTGCGACGTTCTTATGGGCTTTGTTTTTACAGCGTTCGCTCTACAGCCAAAATGACATGTCACCTGTAGTCTATGTTTCGGTACGATTCCGGTGACACCAAATTTGTGGTTTTATTTACATTTTAACCCCTTGACAAAAATCCAAAACTGTGCAAAAATATATATTTTTTAAAAGTTGCCATATTCTGACACCCGTAACTTTTTTTATACTTCTGTGTATGGGGATGCATAGGGTGTCTTTTTTTGCGGGTCCATGTGTACTTTTTAGTTATATCATTTTGGGGAATTACTATTGCTTTGATCGCTTTTTATTCAAATTTTTATCAGAGGCAAAACAGTGAAAAAACGGCGGTGTTTGGCTTGATTTTTTTTCCTGCTACGGTCTTTACCGTATTTTTATAGATTTGTATACCGGGCGTTTTCGCACACAGGGATACCTAATGTGTATGTGTTTCACAGTATTTAACTACTTTTATATGTGCTCTAAGGAAAGGGGGGTGATTTGAACTTTTAATATTTTTTAATTTTGTTTTTTTTTTTTTTTTTTTTACTATTTATTTATTTTTTTGCATTTATTAGACCCCTAGGGGTCTTGAACCCCATTGGGTCTGATCACTAATGCAATGCATTACAATGCTAATGCATTGCAAAAAAACGGTGCTTCTATTGAAGGCTACATAGAGTAGCTTGCAATAGAAGTTAATGAAAGACAGGCCTGGGAGCCTTCACAAGGATCCTGACTGTCATAGCAATGGGACGCCGGCCCTGGAGCTTGCTCTCGGTGCCAGTGATCCCCGCTAAAATGACAGCGCGGTAAAATGGCGCCTCGGTCAAAGCTGACCGAGGCGCCAGAGGGGTTAATGCATGCGATCTTTGCGGGCACTGATCACGGGCATTAGCGCCAGGTGTCTGCTGTATAATACAGCAGAAACCCGGCGGCTATGGTGGCTACTTGGGTCCCGAGTGGCTGCCATATTTAAGCACTCAGCATCTGCCATACTATTACGGCGGATGTCGGGAAAGGGTTAAAACAGGTTTCTATTAAAATTGGTGGGTTCTGGTCAGCCACCGGTGGAATAAGTGCACTCATCTGCAAGCTAAGGAGAGTACTGCTCACATAATATTGTATGTGGCTAAATAACTTTGTTTCAAGCATGTGATGCTTGTATAAACTCACCTGCTGCAAGTAACAGGTGTGGGCACTATAAAAATCACACCTGAAACTAGATAAAAAAGAAAAGAAGTTGACTCAATCTTTGCATTGTGTGTCTCTGTGTGCCACACTAAACATGGAGAACAGAAAGAGAAGAAGAGAACAGTCTAAGGACTTAAGAACTAAAATTGTGGAAAAATATCAACAATCTCAAGATTACAAGTCCATCTCCAGAGATCTTGATGTTCCTTTGTCCACAGTGCGCAACATAATCAAGAAGTTTACAACCCATGGCACTGTAGCAAATCTCCTTGGATGTGGACGGAAGAGAAAAATTGATGAAAAGTTGTAACACAGGATAGTCCGGATGGTGGATAAGCAGCCCCAATCAAGTTCCAAAGAACTTCAAGCTGTCCTGCAGGCTCAGGGTGCATCAGTGTCAGCTCAAACTATTCGTCAACATTTGAATAAAATTAAACGCTAAAGCAGGAGACCCAGGAGGACCCCACTGCTGACACAGAGACATAAAAAAGCAAGACTGCAGTTTGCCAAAATGTACGCGAGTAAGCCAAAATCTTTCTGGGAAAACGTCTTGTGGACAGATGAGACCAAGATAGAGATTTTTGGTAAAGCACATCATTCTACTGTTTACTGAAAATGGAATGAGTTCTACAAAGATAAGAACACAGTACCAACGTTCAAATATGGTGGAGGTTCAAAATTGTTTTGGGGTTGCTTTGCTGCCTCTGGCATTGGGTGCCTTGACGGTGTGCAAAGCATCATGAAATCCGAAGATTACCAAAGGATTTTGGATCACAATGTTGGGCCCAGTGTCAAAAAGCTGGATTTGTGTCCTAGGTAATGGGTCTTCCAGCATGACAATGACCCCAAGCATACTTCAAAAAGCACCCAGAAATGGATGGAAACAAAGCGCTGGAGAGTTCTAAAGTGGCCAGCAATGAGTCCGGATCTAAATCCCATTGAACACCTGTGGAGAGATCTTGAAATTTCTGTTGGGAGAAGGCACCCTTCAAATATGAGACCTGGAGTAGTTTGCAAAAGAAGAGTGGTCCAAATTTCAGTTGAGGTGTAAGAAGCTTGTTGATAGTTATAGGAAGCGAGTTTTGCGTGAAATTATATAATTTTTGGCTTGTGCTGTTTTCTATATATTTTTTTTTTTTTTTGTATTGAATGTGATGTTTTTTACTGCTGAGCACCAACTAAGTTAATTAAAAAGGGGGTTCTATAATCTTACCCTACGGTTTCAGGAAAAAGGTAGTGTCACTTTTTTTTCTTTTTCTATTTTTATACTTCATTAAGAAAGTGTTGTCTTCTGGGTAGAGCACTCCTAGTTTTTTTGTATTCTTAAAATGGAGGAAAAAATTTAATTATACAAGGGACCCCAGGAAACTGCTTTGAAAACAGGGAGAAAGAATGCAGAGGCTTTTTTTACACAATGTAATTCTAATGAAGAATTGCAAGTATAAGGTACCAGGATCTTGGAGAGCGAGATTGTTTTACTGGCCAAAAGAGTTTTTCAAATTATCAATTCTTTACAATTATATAGTGCCTGTCAACGGGTATCCCGTGGCTTCAGAGTGTATAAAGAAGTATCGCAATATCGGGACAATCTTGAATTACTTAATGAATGGAAGGAGGCATATTTAGAACATTCCTTTAATTTGATGATGATTGTTATAAAGAAAAACGAACAGGAATATGAATGTATTATCTTGGATCTCTGTAAAGCTAAAGTAGAATAGAGAATGAGATTGACAACAACAATTTCAGGATTTTTTTAATATCACAAGGCATTATGGGAAAGGAGCTGGGGAGCTCATGCGCCCTCTGTTGGATGTAACAGATCCTCAATTTGCTTTCGACTCACCGAGTCTTGAGACAGCAAAAGGGATTTTAGCCAAGCCAATTTCATTTATCTGCATACAGCGCCGTTTAGGGATTTTTGTCCCTCATCAGTGCACAGCAAAATGAACTGGCTGGCTTTGTGGGAGGCAATGAGTGGTTTATGGACAGGGACATCTCTCCTTGAGGAGAGCACCAGTGAAGTGTGTAGAGTTTTAAATTGCCTTTCGCCCTCTACTAAGCATCTACATATCACAAGGCATTATGGGAAAGGAGCTGGGGAGCTCATGTGCCCTCTGTTGGATGTAACAGATCCTCAATTTGCTTTTGACTCACCGAGTCTTGAGACAGCAAAAGGGATTTTAGCCAAGCCAATTTCATTTATCTGCATACAGCGCCGTTTCGGGATTTTTTTTAAGAAATTGAATAGGAGAAGCTGAAATCAAAGAACGGAAGAAAGATACATTTTTACAAGAGTAAAAAGATTTTGAACTAGGGAATATCTTCAACTGGGAAAATATAAAGGAACAAAGGAGATGCAGATGGGTGAATATAAAAAGGAGGAATAATGATCCATGGACAATGGAATTGGATGAATCTATGATGGGAGAGGCACCAATATGTTATTGGAAAAGAATGGAGAACTGATTTACCCTTTAAGTGGTCAACTAGAAGAGGAAGACAGTAGAGGAAGAAAAGGAATACTTTGCTGTTCGGAAAGCGATGTGATATGGGTCTTTGTGTAATATGTCATGCTGGAATAATGGACTGATTTTATTCAAGTTGGTGAGTGCCGCAGTGCTTTTTTTTTTTTTTTTTTTTTTTTTATTTTTATTAATCCCCAAATAATCGATCTCTGTCTCTCGCCACAAAGAGAATTTGTTTTTCTTCTCTTCCACTACGTGATGGTAAATTTTTAATGGAAGGATCTGGGTTTTATGTACATTAATCTTATAAAAAGAAAGCATTTCATAGTGATCATTTCCATTATGTAAGAGAGAGATTTATTTGGGTTCGCCAAAGTGAATATGATGTCATCAGCTTACAGAAATATTAAATGAGACTCACTCCATCTATTACCTTCTGCTGCTTAAATGCTTGAGCTGGTGGTTCAATGGTTAGGATGAGTATCAAGGGCGACAAAGGGCAGCCCTGCCCTGCATCATTTTTCATATCAAAGCTGTCAGATAAGACTCCATTAGTATATACTCTTGCTGAAGGGGATGAATAGAGGTTTGAGATCACATCAAATATATTATATCACATCAAATATACAGTCATATGAAAAAGTTTGGGCACCCTTATTAATCTTAATCATTTTTAGTTCTAAATATTTGGGTGTTTGCAACAGCCATTTCAATTTGATATATCTAATAACTGATGGACACAGTAATATTTCAGGATTGAAATGAGGTTTATTGTACTAACAGAAAATGTGCAATATGCATTAAACCAAAATTTGACCGGTGCAAAAGTATGGGCACCTCAACAGAAAAGTGACATTAATATTTAGTAGATCCTCCTATTGCAAAAATAACAGCCTCTAGTCGCTTCCTGTAGCTTTTAATCAGTTCCTGGATCCTGGATGAAGGTATTTTTGACCATTCCTCTTTACAAAACAATTCCAGTTCAGTTAAGTTTGATGGTCGCCGAGCATGGACAGCCCGCTTCAAATTATCCCACAGATGTTCAATGATATTCAGATCTGGGGACTGGGATGGCCATTCCAGAACATTGTAATTGTTCCTCTGCATGAATGCCTGAGTAGATTTGGAGCTGTGTTTTGGATCATTGTCTTGCTGAAATATCCATCCCCGGCGTAACTTCAAATTCGTCACTGATTCTTGTACATTATTCTCAAGAATCTGCTGATACTGAGTTGAATCCATGCGACCCTCAACTTTAACAAGATTCCCGGTGCCGGCATTGGCCACACAGCCCCAAAGCATGATGGAACCTCCACCAAATTTTACAGTGGGTAGCAAGTGTTTTTCTTGGAATGCTGTGTTTTTTGGACGCCATGCATAACGCCTTTTTGTATGACCAAACAACTCAATCTTTGTTTCATCAGTCCACAGGACCTTCTTCCAAAATGAAGCTGGCTTGTCCAAATGTGCTTTTGCATACCTCAGGCGACTCTGTTTGTGGCGTGCTTTCAGAAACGGCTTCTTTTGCATCACTCTCCCATACAGCTTCTCCTTGTGCAAAGTGTGCTGTATTGTTGACCGATGCACAGTGACACCATCTGCAGCAAGATGATGCTGCAGCTCTTAGGAGGTGGTCTGTGGATTGTCCTTGACTGTTCTCACCATTCTTCTTCTCTGCCTTTCTGATATTTTTCTTGGCCTGCCACTTCTGGGCTTAACAAGAACTGTCCCTGTGGTCTTCCATTTCCTTACTATGTTCCTCACAGTGGAAACTGACAGGTTAAATCTCTGAGACAACTTTTCGTATCCTTCCCCTGAACAACTATGTTGAACAATCTTTGTTTTCAGATCATTTGAGAGTTGTTTTGAGGAGCCCAAGATGCCACTCTTCAGAGGAGATACAAATAGGAGAACAACTTGCAATTGGCCACCTTAAATACCTTTTCTCATGATTGGATACACCTGGCTATGAAGTTCAAAGCTCAGTGAGGTTACAAAACCAATTTTGTGCTTCAGTAAGTCAGTAAAAAGAAGTTAGGAGTATTCAAATCAATAAAATAAGGGTACCCAAATTTTTGCACCGGTCAAATTTTGGTTTAATGCATATTGCACATTTTCTGTTAGTACAATAAACCTCATTTCAATCCTGAAATATTACTGTGTCCATCAGTTATTAGATATATCAAATTGAAATGGCTGTTGCAAACACCCAAATATTTAGAACTAAAAATGATTAAGATTAATAAGGGTGCCCAAACTTTTTCATATGACTATACCTCTTAACCTCATTTTAGCTAACACTGAGAAGGCGAAGAACCAATTAATGTGGTCAAATGCCTTCCCAGCATACAAGGCAACCAGTACCAATGGAGTGAAAGTGTTCTCCAACACATCCATCAAATGTATAATTCTTCTTGTAGCATTTACAACTTTCTTTTGTCAGAAAAGTAAAAAACATAATGTAAGAAAGCTTCCATCATATTTTTTTATATTGGGGTGAATGCAGACAGACAGCTGATGGTGGGGGGCTCCTTTTGCATCTGTCATGTAATGTCTGTTTCATCCTGTGACAAATGAAAGCAATGGACATTCAATAGTGGTAGTATGAACCTACCCTTACTCTATAATGTCTCATTGTGTCTGTACATCAACCCTATACTTTGTAAAGTGCTGCGGAATTTGTTGGTGTTATATAAATAAAAATGTATTATTACCTATGATGTTGAGTCTCTGCCTTCTTCTGACTCTACTGTCCTATCCTACATAAAGCACAGGACAGTGAAGCAGCAGGCAGGTGGGGAATCCTAACATCAAAGATCACTAAGATGCAGGAACCCTGGTCTCATGGCTGGGTTTGGGGTGGTTGATGTATGGATCTGAGTTTCCAGACAAGATTCCCTCATGTGCATGGAGCCTAAAAGTACAGAGATTAATAGACTCTGACTTACTAAATCATAGCAGGGATTAGTTTGTTAGTTTCCATGGATAGCCGTGCTATATTCTGGGTAAAACACTTTAAGAAGTAAACAAGATGTTGTGGTTAGAAAGCAATTTGCCAGAATTCCAAAAAGTAATGAAGACCAGCAGATGGAAAATGTATGTAATATACTGAAGACTGGAAAATGTGTGGGTAGTGCTATTGGGAAACATGAAAGAATTTCCTGTGGACCTTGACTTTCATGCTTTAAAAGAATGGTAAGAATTAGCAATGTATTTATATGGTCCCGGGATATTGACTGATGAAGTGCAGAGTGAGTCTCAAAAGTCACGCTGTAAAATACAAGATTTGTTATTTTTTTTCTATATTCACAAGTAAAGATTAGTAGAGTAAGTAGTAGGTATATATGGCTGTCATAATTTAAATCTTTTATTTCCATAACTTTTTGGACATCTTGCATCTCTGGTAGACAGTAAAATTTTCACACTCTTGACCAGTGGCGTAACTAGGAATGGCTGGGCCCCAAGGCGAACATTTGACATGGGCCCCCCCCCCCCCCCCCAACCGCTGCCTCCAACCCCCCCCAAAAAAAAACACATTCCTGCGCACACTATTATGTGCCATAGTGGCTCCTGCACACAGTATTATGCCCCATAGTGGCCCCTGCACACAGTATCATGCCCCACAGTGGCCCCTGCACACAGTATCATGCCCCATAGTGGCCCCTGCATACAGTATCATGTCCCATAGTGGCCCCCGCACACAGTATCATGCCCCATAGTGGCCCCCGCACACAGTATCATGCCCCATAGTGGCCCCCGCACACAGTATCATGCCCCATAGTGGCCCCCGCACACAGTATCATGCCCCATAGTGGCCCCCGCACACAGTATCATGCCCCATAGTGGCCCCCGCACAGAGTATCATGCCCCATAGTGGCCCCCGCACAGAGTATCATGCCCCATAGTGGCCCCCGCACAGAGTATCATGCCCCATAGTGGCCCCCGCACACAGTATCATGCCCCATAGTGGCCCCCGCACACAGTATCATGCCCCATAGTGGCCCCCGCACACAGTATTATTCCCCATAGTGGCCCCTGCACTGAGTATTTTGCCCCATAGTGGCCCCTGCACACACTATTATACAGTACAGACCAAAAGTTTGGACACACCTTCTCATTCCAAGAGTTTTCTGTATTTTCATGACTATAAAAATTGTAGATTGAAGGCATCAAAACTATGAATTAACACATGTGGAATTATATACTTAACAAAAAAAGTGTGAAACAACTGAAAATATGACTTATATTCTAGGTTCGTCAAAGTAGCCACCTTTTGCTTTGATTACTGCTTTGCACACTCTTGGCATTCTCTTGATGAGCTTCAGGAGGTAGTCACCTGACATGGTCTTCCAACAGTCTTGAAGGAGTTCCCAGAGATGCTTAGCACTTGTTGGCCCTTTTGCCTTCACTCTGCGGTCCAGCTCACCCCAAACCATCTCGATTGGGTTCAGGTCTGGTGACTGTGGAGGCCAGGTCATCCTGTTTAACCCTTAAGATGCCGTGGTCAATAGCGACCGCGGCGTTTTAAGTGTTTGCTAGCGGCACTGAGTGCCGCGGGCCGCATCGGGAGAGGGTGTTAGCTGTAACTGACAGCTAACACCCTGCTCCTTAACCTCCATGACCGCGGCATCCAAGGGGTTCCGCCATCTTGCCGCCCCCCGGCACCCCCCGCGGCGAGATCGGGGGGTGCCGATATGTATAATCTGCAGCCTGGGGTCACTTGGCAGACCTGGAGACCCCACTACCTGGTTGATCCTGCCGAGACCTGCGGAAGTCAGCGCTGTGTTTCCATAGCGCTGACTTCCTGTATAAACTGCAAGACACTTGTATGTCTTGCAGTCTATAGTACTGAGCCAGAGATCAAAGCATCTCTGGCTCAGGTGTCCTAATGGGACACATGAAAAAGTAAAAAAAAAGTGAAAAAATAAATAAAGTATGTGAAAAAAATTAATAAAAGAATAAAGCCCCAAAAATTCCCTTTTCCTATATAAAATTAATTATATAAAAAATAAACCTAAAAATTAATAAAAACAATACATATTTGGTATTGCCGCATCCGTAACAACCTGTACAATAAAACTGAAACCATATTTAATGTACACCGTGAATGTTGGGGAAAAAAAAAGCCAAAAGTAATGATTTTTCGCCATCTCACCTTACAAAATATGCCATAAAAAGTGATCAAAAACTCATATGTACCCCAAAACAGTACCAATAAAAAGCACAGGTTGTCCCGCAAAAAATAAGCTCTCAACCAACTCTGTAAACTGAAAAATAAAAATGCTACGCATCTTAGAAGATGGCGATGCAAAAAAAATTGATTTATGTCCCCAAATGGGTTTTTGTTCTGCAAAATTGGTATTGCATAAAAAAACAGTATAAATGAGATATCGCCGTAATCATACCGACCATCAGAATAAAGATAACATGTTACTTACGCTCTACGCTGCATGGTGAAAAATTTAAACGGTAAAACGCAGTGCCAGAATTGATGGGGTTGTTTTTTAATCCACCAAGAAAGAGTTAATAAAATTTATTTAATAAGTTGTAAGCACCTAAAAATTATGTCATTAAAAAATACATCTCATACTGCAAACAACAAGCCCTCATATGGCTACATCACCAGAGAAATAAAGAAAATATAGCTCGTACAATGTGAAGTCAAAAACCCCAAAAAAAATCGCCAAATCATTAGAACATAACTGGCTGCAGCAGGAAGGGAATGTATAAACTGTGATAGCATATATGAGGGTACAAACCAGATTTAGAGCTTACGAGGGATAATAAACCAGAAGTGACCCCCAGAGTGACTTCCCCAATAATAGGAACTACTGGGTGTGAAGAATATCGCCTTGCCAAGCCTCTTGGCGTACCTGCGATCAACCTTCTTTCTTAACATCCCACTCACACACCGTGAGTAGACCGGGTCATAGGATAGAATAAAACGAGCGGTATAAATTTTATATATTTAATAACCCAAGCGGGTCGGTACTAATTAATAGTATATACAGAAATATACAATATTAATATGATCAAGCATAAACATACAAGCAAAAGTGCAATGATACAATACATAAAACAAAAAGGGAAAATAAAATATAGAATAATACCTGAGCACAGCTTTCTCTTAGCTGTGTCTCTTTCAGGCTCCACACAAAAGACAAAAGAAAACTCACTCTACCTCAGTGTGAGACCCTTTTCAGCCCCACCCTTCACCTCCCCCAGCCAGCCCTCCTACTGTCTCCTTTGCAGAATCCTCGGACAGTTGGGTACCTTCCTAGGCTCCGGGAAGGGATGGGTGAAGTTAAGGTCACCGGACCACTCTCTCCCATCGCCATTTGGCCTCAACTTAAGCACAACATTCCAACAAGTGGGGGAAGGACTGACATGAGCAAGTAAAAACACGCTTCCAAGAAAGATACATATTTTGAGGGTCTCATCATCACACCTCCCCCTTTTAGAGCGTGTCGGGAGGAAGGAGGAGCCTCCGTTCCTCTTCCACCTGCACCTCCGCAGCCTCACCTCGCCGGGACAGGCCATCGGCATTGCCATGGGCCTGGCCAGGCTTGTGCCGGATGTCATAGTTGTACTGCTGCAGCACCAGGCTCCAAAGTAACAACCGTCCATTCTGACCTGCAACTCATTTGATCCAGATCAGAGGGTTGTGATCCGTCACCACGGTGAAGTGGCGCCCATACAAGTAAGGCTGCAGATGCTGCAAGGCCCAAACAATTGCTAGGCATTCCTTCTCCACTGTGGCGTAGGCCACCTCCCGCGGCAGAAGCTTCCGGCTGAGGTACTGCATCGGGTGCTCTTGCCCCGCTGAGTCAAGCTGGCTCAGTACGGCACCGAGTCCGTAGGTGCTGGCGTCTGTCTGTAGCACAAGCGGACGTGACTCATCGTACACCTGAAGTACAGGTGCGTTCGCCAGGGCCGCTTTCAGGGCCTGGAAGGAGCGCTCGCAAGCATCCGTCCACTGGACAGTTTGCAGCAACTTCTTCTTAGTGAGGTCCGTCAAGGGGGCGGCCAGAGCACTATAGTTCGGTACGAACTTCCTATAGTACCCTGCCGTACCCAGGAAAGACATCACCTGTCGCTTGGTCCGGGGGGGTTGGCCAGGATGTGATTACATCCAGCTTTTCAGGTTCTGGTTTCAGGGTTCCCCCACCTACCCGGTGTCCCAGGTATTGGACCTCGCGCATGCCCAGCTGACACTTTTCCGGTTTGATGGTCAAGCCCGCACTGTGGATCCGCCCCAGCACCTGCGTCAGGTGCTGTAGGTGCTCCTCCCAAGTGGAGCGAAGACGGCAATGTCATCCAGGTACGCAGTGGCAAACCCTTCGCATCCCGTCAGCAGGGAGTTGACCATCCGCTGGAAAGTGGCAGGGGCATTCTTCATGCTGAATGGCATGACAGTGGACTCGTACAGTCCGAAAGGGGTGATAAAGGCCGATCGCTCCTGTGCCTGAGGGGACGGGGATCTGCTAGTATCCCCGACTCAAGTCCATGATGGACAAGTACTGGGCCTTACCTAACCGGTCAAGCAGGTCGTCGATGTGCGGCATGGGGTACGTGTCGTCGACTGTAACTGCATTAAGTTCCCTGTAGTCTACACAGAACCGGGTGGTCCGGTCCTTTTTGGGCACAAGAACCACAGGTGAAGCCCATGCACTGCGAGAGGGCTGAATCACCCCCAGTTCCAGCATCTCGTCAATCTCCTTGTGCATCTGGACCTCCGAGGAGACGCGATATGGCAACCGCCGGATAGGGGCATGATTCCCGGTATCCACATGGTGAATGGCCTGGTCAGTCCTCCTGGACTTCGCGGAGAACAGACCAGGTAGGGAGTGCACAACTTCATCCAGCTGGGACAGCTGGGCCTCAGCCAGCAGGGGGTTCACCTGTGCCTTCTTGTTGGACCCATCCTCCTGAAAATGGGCAAGCAAGTCAACAAGGTCTTCTTCTCCCCCTCCTCTGGCAGACTGCATACCGGAAAGGCACTAGCTTCCCGGTCATGATGATCCTTCATCATATTGACATGGAAGACCTTATGCCTGTTCCGACCTGGATCAACAGTGACCAGGTAGCTGATGCTGTTGACCTGCTGGTGCACGACGTATGGACCGGTCCATTTCGCCTGAAGCTTGTCCTGGGGCTCAGGAACTAGGACCCATACTTTCTGCCCCGGCTGGTATGTTCTCTCACGGGCATTCTGATCATACCAGTGCTTCTGGTCGGCCTGAGCCTGGACCATGTTGTCATGCACCAGCTGCGCCATAGCCTGCATTTGGTCATGGAATCGCAGGACATACTCCACGACTGGCACACCTTGGATGGCCGTTTCTCCTTCCCAGGACTCTTTCACAAGAGTTAGGGGCCCACGTACACGTCTCCCGTACAAGAGCTCAAAGGGGGAGAACCCCGTTGAGGCTTGAGGCACCTCCCGGTAAGCGAACAGCAGGTGCGGGAGATAAGGCTCCCAGTCGCGCTCGACTAACATCCTGAGCATCTGCTTCAGGGTACCATTGAACCGTTCACACAGGCCATTGGTCTGTGGGTGATACGGGCTGGACACCAGATGTTGCACCTCTGTTACCTTACACAGGCCTTGCATCAAGGCAGACATGAACTGGGTACCCTGGTCTGTAAGCATCTCTCTGAGAAATCCAACACGGGAGAAGATGCCTTGGCCACTACATCAGCCCGGGTGGAAGACAGAGTGACAGCTTCCGGGTACCTAGTAGCGTAGTCTACTACCGTTAATATGAAACGTTTCCCGGTGCGACTGGGAATGGACAGGGGTCCAATGAGATCCACAGCCACCCGCTGGAAAGGTTCGGTTATGATGGGCATAGGTATCATTGGGGCTTTTGAGCCTTGCCCATCCTCTGACAAGTGTCACATGAACGGCAGTATTTAGCTACATCTGTCCCCATTTTAGGCCAGTAGAATAAGTGGCTGAGGCGAGCCTTGGTCTTAGCGATCCCCAGGTGGCCTGCCAGTGGAATATCATGAGCAATCCGCAACAACTCCACCCTATAGGGTTGGGGTACCACCAAATGTTTCTCCCTAAGCCGACTTTCTTTTCCCTTTGTGGGGATCGTTTCCCGGTACAACCTCCCTTGCTCCCAGTACACGCGGTCCTTGTCCGTCTCCAAGGAAGGTTGATCAGCACGCTCCTTCAATGTGCCCAGACTGCGGTCAGCTTGGACAGCATCCCTGAACTCCTGACTGGAACCAGACAGAAGAGATGTGCATGTCACATACCCGCCGGGCTCCTCCGGCTCCAGTGTGGGGAGGCTAGTCATGGCGGTCTCAGTGCCATCTCCGGGTAACAGAGGGAACGGCTCAGGGGTCGAAGCGCCTTCCACCCCTCTAGCACTCTGGCTGCGGGTCACCACCGCAACACCAGCAGTCTGTTCCTCATCCGGATCGGCCCTGAGATCCCCGTGACCCACCTGACCACCTGGCACATTGTCATCAGTTGGGGTTGCCCCCAGCATCTCAGAAGAGCTACCCTGGAAATCTGCAAGGCAAGAATTAGCAATTACATTGACATTGCATTCATTCATTGATTCACAGTGAACTGCATGGGTGAATGGCTCAGCCCGGGTCACACTGAGGGGACTCTAACCAACCGCAGATGTGGGCGGGGCTACAGCCAGGTCAACATTCCACAGCCCCTCAATCACATGCTCACTGATTACTTTAGCTGGGCACACAGCAAGGGGAGACAAGCAGTGGACCCCTCCCTCTGCCTGTGTCTGTGTGACAGGCTTCAACACCACATTAAAATCATCCTTCAGTACAGACATTTTGTCACAGCGAGGTGGGGCTACTCCCACCCCATATTGGGACACCAAGGGCCCCAAATCTGTTCCCAATAGTACATTGGCAGGCAGATCAGACATTAGCCCCACATCACGCATTCTTTTTCCCGCACCCCAGTCCAAATGAACGCAAGCCATGGGCTCTGTCGGGGGCAAGTCCCCCCTGGGATGGATGTCACCGTAATCCTAATTAAATAAATAACCAGTTTCGAGCGCTCGGGAAACAAGACGTACACAGGTATCGTGTATGAACCGTTTCTACTTTATTACGTAGTTCAATACAGTTTTAAAAGCAAGCTCAATTACATAAGTCATGTGATCAATATACATATATGGTCTTTCCAGTTCCGTTATCACACAAATTTGTTCATTTACCCATCACCCCAGATGTTTTCATTTTCACCTTATCTAAATGTCCTCCCAAGACTACTAGTTCTGCTGAAATCGGCAGAACTGTTGATATCTCCCCCAGACTCCAAGTCTGTCCTTATCAACTACGCAGTCTTGTTTACAGAACATTCCACCCTCTTGTGCTTTCTGTATACTGTGATATAGAATATAGTGCAAGTTATGTTTTAACCCTTACAATTCCCCCATTTTAGGACTTTATTTTTAATCAGTATTCAATGAATACATTCACACTATCTGTGTGCCATCTGTGATGGATTCTCCATTGAAAATGTTAAAAATAATGATCCTACCTTACATACTGAGTATTGTCCCTCATGAGATTGCATAGCGAAGGAATACATTGGATACAACAACATCCTAATATCATAAAAATGATTACACAAAGGATTATACCTACGATTTGTCGAAGGTATCCCAAGTCAGGTAGGAAAGCTAACAGCCAGTCCCACCATCCTTGGTTGACATCTTGTTTAATATGTGTTACCATTTCCTGCAACTGTTTCAACTTATCATGCACATCTTCTGAATGGTCAGACAAATTAAAACAGCACATTCCCGCAAAAGTGTTGCACCCATAACCATGTTTAAGCAGTAAATAATCTATAGCCGCTCTATTCTGCAATATTGCTTTTTTATGTGATTGCAAATCTAATACAACATCTTTAATGATAGCGCTAGTAGTGTTTATATTCTTTACCATAAAGCAAGCAATACGTGATATTATCTTAGCATTATATACAGACAAACCTGGTACTCCTACCAGTGACACAGCTAGGCTTATGTATTCTGCTTTCGATAAGAGTTTCACATCATAATTACAATCCTCAGGCAGTGGGATAGTACTTCTTTTGTGTAATATATGTACATGCGATTTCTGTGAACTCTGTTCATATGGTGTGGGTATCATAGTCAATGCTAATCTAGACAAGGCACATATGCCTCCAGTTATATTGGCAGGTATATAGGTGTAGCTGCTATTACCACACGCTAGAACCCACCCAGGTGGCAAGGGTACATGTAAATCTAGTGACGGGACAATAAGTGTCCTGTTACATTGCATCCTCTTCCCTTCCCTCAGGGTTTGACAATCGTTGTCAGTTCTATTGCAGATTTGTGGAAACTGCCCTTTATTCATTATAGGATTGCAATTAGGTATTGTTGTTTTATTACATGAAAATTTGAAACACAATTCTGCTCTTGCTACTGCCCCAGTCGATATCCTTATCATATTCTCCTGTAAATCTGCGTAGGCAGTGCAGTTCATACAAGCATAATAAGGACTTATCCAGTCTGCATGCACATGGAGATCAGCTTCCTGTAAAAGAGTATCATTTAACTGAAGTTTCAACAATTTAGTCCATACTGCAACAGAAGTCGGCACTGCAATCAAACAAGTTTCTAACACATTATTGGAATATGCATTTCTCAAACAAAATTCTGTCATGTTTAATACTCGGGCCAAATATAACCACATATTCTCTTTTGTTCTCCATATGTGTTCCTCCAGCTCCCTTACTCCCCGATTTGGGCTGTCTTTTTTCCTGTAAAGTTCAAACCAGGTCCATATTATTAAAAGGCATCCAGCAAACATCAGCAAGTGTCGTGTTTTCATTTTGATGGTGCTTCAACTTTCTTGCAATGTGAAGCGTGTATCCAGGTGGGTTTTCCCCCAATTTTACTGAAGTGGCAGTTGTCAGCAGTACTTGGAAGGGACCGTCATACCTGGGTTCAAGAGACTTCCTAGTGTGTCTTTTCAAGACCACCCAATCACCAGGCTGCAAGCTATGCGTTCCTGAAAAATCAGAAGGGTCTGGAATAGAAGAGAACACTTGTTTATGTGTTTCTCTCAATTTCTGGCACAAACTCTGCACATAGCTAGAAATACTGTCATAGTTAAGCTGTAACGTCTGAGGGAAGTATAACCCTGTTTTGGGCGCACTTCCAAACAATATTTCAAATGGTGACAACCCTGTCCTCCTGTTAGGGGTGGTTCTTACTGAGTAAAGGGCTAAAGATAGACACTCAGGCCAGGGCTTCCCTGTCTCTGCTATGGCTTTTTGGATCTTTAATTTGAGTGTGCCATTCAACCTCTCCACCTTGCCTGAACTCTGAGGATGGTAGGGTGTGTGGAAAGCTTGCTCAATCCCTAGTGCAGACATTATTTCTTTCATTATCTCACCTGTGAAATGTGTACCTCTGTCAGACTCAATCACCTCGGGCACTCCAAACCTGCACACAAGCTCAGACATCAGTTTCTTGGCAGTTGCTTGTGCGGTTGCTTTGCTCACAGGGTAGGCCTCAGGCCATCCTGAAAACAGATCCACACAGACCAATACATACTCGTATGTTCCAGACTTAGGCAACTGTATGTAATCTATCTGTATCCTCTGAAATGGGTACAGGGATTTTGGTGTACACTTGGTGGGTGTTTTAACTACCTGTCCTGGGTTGTGTAGAGCACATATGTGACATGCTTTTACGTGGTTACTAGCAGCTCTTCCAAAACCTGGGGCAAACCATAATTTACCCACTAATGACTCCATGGCATTTCGAGAGGCATGCACCTTACCGTGGGCCAAGCCAGCCATCTGGGGGTAGACTGCTGCGGGCAGACATAATCGATCCCCCATTTTCCACATACCATCACCGTCTGTAGCACCTGCTTTTCTCCATCTTTCAATTTCCACACTGGTGACCTTTGAGTACAGCCCTTTTGGGTCTGCTAGGTCAATGTCCATTTTGCTCACCTGGTTGGGACCCCTTCTCGCCAGTAGTGCTGCAGCCTTGGCTGCTATGTCAGCTCTCTCATTTCCATGGCTTTCAGGGTCCCTTCCTTTTGCGTGAGCTCTGACTTTCACAATTGCCAGCTGCTTTGGGAGCAGTATGGCCTCCATCAGTCGACTTACCACATCTCCATTCTTAATTGGCTTGCCCTGGGCCGTTAGGAAGTTCCTTGCCCTCCATATTGGACCATAATCATGTGCAATGCCAAAAGCATACCTGGAGTCAGTGTATATGTTAGCTGTTCTACCTTTGGCTATCTTACAAGCCTCCATAAGGGCTTTAAGCTCAGCTTCTTGGGCTGACATGTGTGGTGGAAGAGCTTCCTGGACTATGATGTCATGTTCAGTGACTACAGCATACCCTGTAACAAATTTGCCTTCATCTGTCAGATACCTTGAGCCGTCCACAAACATCTCATAATCAGGATTTTGTAACGGCACATCCGTGACGTGGTCAAATCCCACTGTTTCCTGTGACATAAGAGCCACGCAATCATGTTCATGCTGGCTGTCAAACAGTTCTTCTTCAGAGAGGGAATTTAAAAATAACTCATCTTCCACTCCCCCTTTTGAATCATGAACTCCTACAGGAAGAAGAGTTACAGGATTCAAAGTTAAACAGCGTTGAAAAGAGATGTTTGAGGAGGACTGCAGAGCAAATTCCATTTTGCACTGCCGTGCCAAAGAAAGGTGACGTCTGTCTACCTGTGTGAGGATAGCATGGATGTCATGAGTGTGTCATGGTGTATACACAACCAATAAATGATCTAGGACAATGTCTGAGCTTTTGTCAAGCAATGCTTGTACCGAGAGGACAACCCGCACACAGGAGGATGTCCCCCTGGCTTACAGCATCTAACCATGAGCTGTAATGTGTTGTTGTGTGAGAACTGCAGTTGCGTGCCCTATCATCTCAGTCACGTAGAGCTGAAAAGGTTTCTGATAGTCAGGTAGGCCTAGGGCCGGAGCACTGACTATCTGCAACTTCAGCTGATAAAACGCATCCAAGGCCTCAGGTGTGAGGCTGAATGGCTTTGAGGAGAGGCTATCGTACAGAGGTTGCATGGTCAGAGATGCAGATCTGATCCATGGCCTACAGTAGGATACCAATCCCAAGAAGGTACGTAGCTGAGCATGAGAGGTTGGCACCTGCATGTCTCTCACCACCTTGGTCCTCTCATCTGACAGGTGCTTGGTACCCTGGCCGAGACAGTGTCCCAGAAACACCACTTTTTGTTTGCAAAATTGCAACTTGTCCTTGTTGGCCTTGCAGCCGTTCTGGTAGAGGAAACACAACAGGCTGATGGTTGCCGCTTCACAGGTTGGTTTGTCTGGAGGAGCACAAAGAAGAAGATCGTCAACATATTGTAACAGAACAACATCATCATGTGGAAAATACCAAGTACTCATAATAAGTGTAAGACACCTTGTGAATTGGTTAGGACTGTTTTGCGCCCCTTGTGGTAGTACTGTCCAAGTGTACTGTTTACCCCTGAATGTAAATGAAAACAAATACTGGCAATCGGGGTGTAAAGGCACAGAAAAATATGCATTGGAAAGATCTATACAACTGTACCAGGTGGTACCTGTGGGGACAGCTGACAGCAAGGTGTGTGGGTTAGGTACCACTGGGGTTTCAAGTAGTGTTACTTTATTCAATTCCCTAAGATCATGAACCATACGGTATGTGTCTGGTTCTCCCTTTTTGCCTTTTTTTCTTCACTGGGAAAAGAGGAGTGTTTGCTACAGAAGTGCATTCCTTCAATGCCTCTGCTTTCACTAATTCCACTATTGTTACTGCTATGGCATCCTCTTGGGCATGGGTCAGAGGATATTGTTTAATCCTGGGTGGCTGAGCACCAGGTTTCAGGGTTACCATAACAGGGGGTACATCCAATTTACCTAAGTCTGTTTTCCCAGTTGCCCATAATGCTGTTGGCACTTGGGATAACAGTATATTTTCTTCTTCAGTGAGGACAAAAATACAATTTGGTGTACTTAACTCGGCAGATAACAAACACAAAATCTCATGGTTAGTATGTGTGACTTTTACAAATGCTTCTCCTGAGGAATGTAACATGATGTTACAACCTAATACTCCCATCACATCTGTACCAAGAATGTTATCTGATGTGTCAGAGACTAAATACCTAGTGAGTATCCTGCAACCCTGAAATGAGGTTTCTACAGGATCAGTTTGATCTAAAGCATCCACCGCTTTAGTGAGAAGTCTTCCATAAACTTCCACTGACTCACCTTTCTCTCTTTTAACAGATACCTTACTTCAGGTGATAACAGGCAAGACAATAAATTCACATAACATAGTACAAGACATAATTTCATATGTTTGAGTATGTTCTTGAATATTTTACACATATATATTGTCATTGTACCTTACTTTCCATTTAACCTTAGGCTAACACTTTTATCAAAATATTTTCCCTTTGGGCATAAATAGTCATCATACACAGGCTGCGGACCCCGGAGGCCCAAAGCCAAGTTTCACTTTGTAATAATTGACATGTAACACTACTGGGTAACACAGTATCATATTCAGCTTGTGATTTTCTGCGTGCGCATCATATCAGATACAACGTCCTTGGAGCTACTTGGCAGTCAATTAATGTTTTGGTTATTCCCTGCAGAACATCTGCAGAGCGCTACAACAGAATACAGGAATACAATTCAAGCAGATAGCAGTTAATACTGACACCAAAATTACATATTACTATTTTTGTACAATTTTCAAATATTTCCCAAACCCCACAGACTTTAGAATTTTCTTCACTGGATTCCAACCAAAAGTTGAACCCCTGTGGAACATCACAATATCCTAGTTTCTTCTTTTTAGGGGACATTTCCTGAAAGCGGATTTAATTTTACAAAAAGCATAAAAGTTGAATCCTGGCATTGATATAAACAGAATGAATATTACAAATACAGGTTGACATATATATATATATATATATATATATATATATATATATATATATATATATATACATGAAAAAGTTTGGGCACCCCTATTAATCTTAATAATTTTTAGTTCTAAATATTTGGGTGTTTGCAACAGCCATTTCAATTTGATATATCTAATAACTGATGGACACAGTAATATTTCAGGATTGAAATGAGGTTTATTGTACAAACAGAAAATGTGCAATATGCATTAAACCAAATTTTGACCGGTGCAATAATTTGGGTACCTCAACAGAAAAGTGACATTAATATTTAGTAGATCCTCCTTTTGCCAATATAACAGCCTCTAGTCCTTTTCTGTAGCTTTTAATCAGTTCCTGGATCCTGGATGAAGGTATTTTTGACCATTCCTCTTTACAAAATAATTCCAGTTCAGTTAAGTTTGATGGTCGTCGAGCATGGACAGCCCGCTCTCAAATTTATCCCACAGATGTTCAATGATATTCAGGTCTGGGGACTGGGATGGCCATTCCAGAACATTGTAATTGTTCCTCTGCATGAATGCCTGAGTAGGCTTTTGGTTTAGTTTTGTGATCATTGTCTTGCTGAAATATCCATCCCCCGCGTAACTTCAAATTCGTCACTGATTCTTGTACATTATTCTCAAGAATCTGCTGGTACTGGTTGAATCCATGCGACCCTCAACTTTAACAAGATTCCCGGTGCCGGCATTGGCCACACAGCCCCAAAGCATGATGGAACCTCCACCAAATTTTACAGTGGGTAGCAAGTGTTTTTCTTGGAATGCTGTGTTTTTTTGACGCCATGCATAACGCCTTTTTGTATGACCAAACAACTCAATCTTTTGTTTTCATCAGTCCACAGGACCTTCTTCCAAAATGAAGCTGGCTTGTCCAAATGTGCTTTTGCATACCTCAGGCGACTCTGTTTGTGGCGTGCTTTCAGAAGTGCGGTTCTTTCGCATGACTCTCCCCTACAGCTTCTCCTTGTGCAAAGTGTGCTGTATTGTTGACGATGCACAGTGACACCATCTGCAGCAAGATGATGCTGCAGCTCTTTGGAGGTGGTCTGTGGATTGTCCTTGACTGTTCTCACCATTCTTCTTCTCTGCCCTTCTCAGTTTTCTTGGCCTGCCACTCTGGGCTTAACAAGAACTGTCCCTGTGGTCTTCCATTTCCTTACTATGTTCATCACAGTGGAAACTGACAGGTTAAATCTCTAAGACAACTTTTTGTATCCCTTCCCCTGAACAACTATGTTGAACAATCTTTGTTTTCAGATCATTTGAGAGTTGTTTTGAGGAGCCCATGATGCCACTCCTTGAGAGTTGATTCAAATAGGAGAACAACTTGGGCAATTGGCCACCCCCTTAAATATCTTTTTCTCATGATTGGATACACCTGGCTATGATGTTCCAAAGCTCAGTGAGGTTACAAAACCAATTTTGTGCTTCAGTAAGTCAGTAAAAAGTAGTTAGGAGTATTCAAATCAATAAAATGATAAGGGTGCCCATACTTTTGCACTGGTCAAATTTTGGTTTAATGCATATTGCACATTTTCTGTTAGTACAATAAACCTCATTTCAATCCTGAAATATTACTGTGTCCATCAGTTATTAGATATATCAAATTGAAATGGCTGTTGCAAACACCCAAATATTTAGAACTAAAAATGATTAAGATTAATAGGGGTGCCCAAACTTTTTCATATGACTGTATATATATATATATAATACATAATCCAATAAACATCATACCGATGGTGGTTAGTTTTTCTCTTTGCACTATATCAGATTCTCTGAGTGTTTTGTTAAAGTAAGTAATATTTCATACAGAACTGGGAGATAAGATGGGTTATATTAAACAATAATACTGAGAAGGGTAATGTCTCCCTTCAAGCCTGATTCTCGGAGTGAGGTGGGGGTGATTCATTATTTCCTGAACTATCACCCCTTATCCTATTCTATTGCTTCCTTCTATCAGGGCATAAATGCCTCTTTGCAACTTTTTGTCCTGAATCAATCCCGCATGATCTAATCTCCACTGATCCCAAAATCTACTGTCTACCAACCCAGTTTTGTGTATTCCTGCTCTTTTTAGGATTTTCTTTACCTGTGCGGCTACTTCTTTCCCTTCCCCTATCTCTATTAGTTCACATGGGGTGTACCATATCTTAGATGGTCCCTTCCCCATCTTGGCTGCTAGCTAATCAGCCGATGAGTCTCTCACTCCTCTAGGGCAACCTTTGAGACAATAGAGGGTCACTTATGACTACTTAGTGAGAACTCCCAGACAGACTCTTCTGTCTTCTATGAACTACTCTACTTGTGCAAGTTCAGGAGTAGTGCTCAGGGCAATGCCTCAATTGGCTTCCACAGGCTCAACTTTCTGCCTGTGTCCCCTTACCAAAACACTCCCAAATCACTACACGCACTTCTTCGCGCGGATTCTACTAAGTCCTTCGTGCTACTACTCAGGTCCCATTCGACCTTGACCGTCCAGACACGGCTGGAGGCTAGTTTTCCAAAACAAGGACTTTTCAATCACTCTGTGCTTCTCAGTTCGGAACCTTGTCCGCAACTCTAAACTCTAGGGGTTAAGAATAGAGAACTTTTCCCCATTCTTTGCAGCCTTATATATCTTATAACACAGGTAACATGCCTTCTCAGTAGACAGGTAAACAGGCAAGACAAAAAGCAAAGAAAACAATTTCCATATCATTTACAGGTGACATGTCCCTTTTAGGTTCTTCCATACTATACAATTGGCATCGAGATGTCATATAAGCATGCAGCAGCTTACCTCACTCATCGATACAGAGAATAGACACACAGGAACCTCAGATATACTAATTGGCAAGATCAAAGGCTTACCTTCACAGTACTGTTTTTATCTATCTGAGGTCCTCTGGTCCCGTCCTCAAGTCGATCGGTGAGTGGGTCGGTACTCTATCGGCTGCACATCAGACGATCTCGAGGCCCCACGTCGTTGGGCGCCAATTTCTGTCGGGGGCAAGTCCCCCTGGGATGGATGTCACCGTAATCCTAATTAAATAAATAACCAGTTTCGAGCGCTCGGGAAACAAGACGTACACAGGTATCGTGTATGAACCGTTTCTACTTTATTACGTAGTTCAATACAGTTTTAAAAGCAAGCTCAATTACATAACAGTCATGTGATCAATATACATATATGGTCTTTCCAGTTCCGTTATCACACAAATTTGTTCATTTACCCATCACCCCAGATGTTTTCATTTTCACCTTATCTAAATGTCCTCCCAAGACTACTAGTTCTGCTGAAATCGGCAGAACTGTTGATATCTCCCCCAGACTCCAAGTCTGTCCTTATCAACTACGCAGTCTTGTTTACAGAACATTCCACCCTCTTGTGCTTTCTGTATACTGTGATATAGAATATAGTGCAAGTTATGTTTTAACCCTTACAGGCTCAGTTAAGCGTTCTTGTCCAATACCCCTCAGGGTCAGAGTTTTTCCAGGGATAATACTGTCCGCAGGGAACAAGTCAGGTTGCACCAGAGTAACATCCCCCCCCCCCCACCCCCCCAAAACCACACATCCCTTCTTTCTCCCCCACCCACTTCTGGTTGGGGTTGGGATTGGGTCCCCCCCCCCCCCCCCCAAAAAAACAAGAGGGGCGGGGGGCCGGGCTGGGGGGAGGGGGGGGTTTTTAGTGTGTGGGGGGCGCCCCGTCAAAATGTGTTGGCTGGGTAGAGGGACGGGTCCCCCAGACCCCTCCTTGGGACTGGGAGGGGGCCCGGGGGGGGCCGGGGTTCTTAAGAGGGGGGGGGGGGGGGGGGCCCCCGGGACAGAGTTTGTCTTACCCCACTTGGAGACCGCAGGCTGTGGTGAACTCCAGCTTTGCCCCTCCTTCCAGCTTGAGGGTCTCTGCAGTGTGGCTCCTCTCTTGGCCCCTTGCTCCCTGGTGGACACATAGTCATCAGCAATCTCTGCAGCCTTGTTTGCTGTCTTGGGTTTCCGATCACACACGAACTGGCGGACCTCCAGAGGGCACACCTGGAGAAATTGTTCCTTTATCATAAGATCCCCAAGTCCCTCAAACGTGGTGACAGTAAGTCCCTTGATCCACTGCCAGAATGTAGCCTGTAAGTGGTGCAGAACATCCGCATAGCTCTCTGTGGGACCCTGCTGTATATTCCGGAACTTTTTGCGGTACACCTCCGGCGTGAGCCGGTATCTCCCGGATCAGTGCCGCTTTGATGGTCTCATAGTCCGCGTCCTCTGGTAAGTTCGTAGAAACATCCAGGCCTTTCCCCTTCAGCCGGGGAGACAGGTAACGGACCCATTCTGCCTGGGGAATATGATGCTGCTTACACACCCTCTCAAATCCCCGCAAGAACGAGTCCAAGTCCCCGTTATCTTCCAAGATTGGAAAGTCCTCGGATCGGATCTTTAGTGCTCGGGCTCCTGGAGTTTGTGCAGGGGAAGGTTGCCCCTGCTGGCGAAGTTCCAGTTTTTTTAGCTCAAGCTGATGCTCCCTCTCCGCTTGGCGTTCACGAGCCTCTCGCTCAGCCTCTCTCTCAGCCCGACGCTCTGCAGCAGCGGCCTCTCTCTCAGCCCGACGCTCTGTAGCAGCGGCAGCGGCCTCTCTCTCAGCCCAATGCTCTGCAGCAGCGGCAGCTTGGTACTGGTGAATCACCTTCAGACGGGTGCTATAGTCACTGGCGTCTATCTGCTGTAAGGCCATTTGCAAGTATAAGTCTGTTACCCCCACAGAATTGGGGCTACTGGTCCCTCCAGGCACAGTTACCTCTGGGGTCAGGGTACCTGCTGAACCGTCTGGCATGGTGATGTTTTCTTGTTCCAGCCCCTCAGGACTCTGCTCCTCGTCCTGCCCAGCTGCAGCACCTTCCATATCAGCCATCTGCTCAGCGTTTGTATCAGTCAGTTGCTGACATCCCCTGACTCCACTTCTCAGAGTCCGAGACATCCACTGGAAGTCGTTGCCAAATAAAAGATAGGACAGAAAAAAAGAAGAAGGGAGGGAACAGTACTGTACCAAACTTTCACCGTATTTTAAGCTTGATCTCATACCGTGCTCGTTCCATAGGATTGCCACAAACCTCAGTGTCTGAGTGATACCACACCCACACACTGTTATCCTAAGATCCCACCATGCTGCCACTACTGTGAAGAATATCGCCTTGCCAAGCCTCTTGGTGTACCTGCGATCAACCTTCTTTCTTAACCTCCCACTCACACACCGTGAGTAGACCGGGTCATAGGATAGAATAAAACGAGCGGTATAAATTTTATATATTTAATAACCCAAGCAGGGTGGTACTAATTAATAGCATATACAGAAATATACAATATTAATATGATCAAGCATAAACATACAAGCAAAAGTGCAATGATACAATACATAAAACAAAAAGGGAAAATAAAATATAGAATAATACCTGAACACAGCTTGCTCTTAGCTGTGTCTCTCTTTCAGGATCCACACAAAAGACAAAAGAAAACTCACTCTACCTCAGTGTGAGACCCTTTTCAGCCCCACCCTTCACCTCCCCCAGCCAGCCCTCCTACTGTCTGCTTTGCAGAATCCTCGGACAGTTGGGTACCTTCCTAGGCTCCGGGAAGGGATGGGTGAAGTAAAGGTCACCGGACCACTCTCTCCCATCACCATCTGGCCTCAACTTAAGCACAACATTCCAACAAGGGGGAAGGACTGACATGAGCAAGTAAAAACACACTTCCAAGAAAGATACATAAATTGAGGGTCTCATCATCACACTGGGGAAATAGTAGGGAATTTAGTGTACCCAATGTTCTACGCACAGCTTACATATTCACTTTTCCCCATCCGCTGTGCAGTCACGTCTGGGATACTAATGCTCGTTAGACCCCTTGATAAATTCTTTGAGGGGTGCACTTTTCAAAATGGGGTCATTCCCTAGGGGATTCCACTTTACTGGTACTTTAGAGGCTCTGCAAACATGACATGGCATCCAGATCCCAAACATCTGAATCTGCGCTCCAAAAGCCACATAGTGCTCCTTCCCTTCTGTGCCCTACTGTGTTCCCAAACTGCAGTTTATACCCACATGTATTACACTTGTCGTACCCAGAATAACGTACTTAAAGTCATATGTGGGTATAAACTGCAGTTTGGGCACAGCCGAGCACAGAAGGGAAGGAGCGCTATTTGGTTTTTTGGACGCCATTGCACTTTTGCAGAGCTGAAATGCCAGTACAGTGGAATCTCCTGACATGTCACCCCATTTTGAAAACTACACCCCTGAAGGAATTTATCCAGGGGTACAGTGAGCATTTTTAACCACCAAGTGTTGCTATAATTTATTATCCATAAATGAATACGCAGCTGATGGTGAAAGGTGAAAATGACAATTTATCCAGGAATATGACATTTCAGTGCATAATATGTTGTGCCTGGCTTGTATCAGAGATGAACGCTCCAAAAGCTGTTGTGCCCGGGATCCCCGCTCACCAGTTTTTGGAGTGTGTGTCTGTGCAGACATAAACTGGGCACAACATATTGGGCACTGAAATGGCGTATCTATAGAAAAATTTCATTTTTAACTTTTCATTATCATCTGCGCATTCATTTCTGGAAATTAAAAGAATGCAACACTTAAGGGTTAATAATGCTCGCTACCCCACTTGATAAATCCCTTGAAAGGTATAGTTTCCAAAATGGGGTGACATGTCTGCGGATTCCACTTTACTGGCAATTCATGGGCTCTGAAAAAGTGGCATGGTGTCCAAAAAGCAAACTGTGCTCCAAAAACCAAAATAGCGCTCCTTCCCTTCTGTGCCCGGCTGTGCCCAAACAGCAGTTTATACCCACATATGGCATTGTTAAGTACGTACGTTATCCTGGGCACACCAGTGTCATACATGTGGGCATAAACTGTCATTTGGGCACACAGCAGGGCGCAAATGTGAAGGAGCGCTATGTGCTTTTGGAGCGCATATTTAGATTGTTGTTTTTTTGGACGCCATGTCACATTTGCAGAGACCCTACAAAATGGGGGTCACTTCTTGGGGAATTCCAATTTACTGGCACCTCCAGGGCTCTGCAAAAACAACATGGCGACGAGAAAGTACTCCAAAAGCTAAAAAAACACAGTGCTCCTTCCCTTCTGAGCCCTGCTGTGTGCCCAAGCAGCAGTTTATACCCACATATTTAATTTTTTTTGTCCCTGGGATAGCCCACTTAATAGTTTTAGGAGTTCATGTCTCTGATGCCACAAAGTGGCCGCAACGTATTAGGCACTGAAATTAGATATTTCTTTAAAAACTTTAATTTTCACTTTGTACATTAATTTTTGGGAAGCATTTTTAGGCTCAAAATCATAATATCCCTTGATACATTCCTTGAGGGGTGTAGTTTCTAAAATGGGGTCCCTTTTGAGGGGTTTCCATTGTATTGGTACTTTAGGGGCTCTGCAAATGTGACATGGCACCTGAAAACTATTCCAGCCACATCTGCCCTCCTAAAGCTAAATAGCGCTCTTTCCATTCTGAGCCCCACCATGTACCCATACAGCAGATTACAACCACATATGGGGCATTTCTGTTTTCAGAAGAAATTGTGTAACAAACTGTGGGGTGTTTTTTCTTCTTTAACCACTTGCAAAGATTAAAAATATGTCGCTAAATGGACGGTTTATTGGAAAAAAGTAATTTTACATTTTTACGTCCCTAAGTCAATAAAATCTGTGAAACAGCTGTGAGGTCAAAATGCTCACTATACCCCTAGATAAATTCTATAAGGGGTGTAGTTTTCAAAATGGGGTCACTTTTTGGGGGTTTCCTTTGTATTGGTACTTTAGGGGCTCTGCAAATGCGACATGGCACCTGAAAACTATTCCAGCAAAATCTGCCCTCCAAAAGCTAAATAGCGCTCTTTCCATTTTGAGCCCTGCCATGTACCTATGCAGCAGATTACACTCACATAAGGGTCATTTCTGTGTTCAGGAGAAATTGTGTAACGAACTTTGGGGAGCTTTTTCTCCTTTGTCCTCTTGTGAAAATGAAAAATTTGGGGCTAAATTGACGGTTTATTGGAAAAAAAGTAATTTTTCATTTTAATGTCCCAATGTTAATAAAATTTGTGAAACAGCTGTAGGGTCAAAATGCTCACTATACCCCTTGATATGTTCTGTGAGGGGTGTAATTTTCAAAATGGGGTCCCTTTTGAGGGGCTTCCATTGTATTGGTTCTCTAGGGGCTCTGCAAATGCAACATGGTACCTGAAAACTATTCCACCAAAATCTGCCTTTCAAAAGCCAAATAGCGCTCTTTCCATTCTGAGCCCTGCCATGTACCCATACAGCAGATTACGACCACATCTGGGGTATTGCCGTGTTCAGGAGCAATTGTTTTGCAAACTGTGGGGTGCTTTTTCTCCTTTAACCCCTTGTGAAAATGAAAACTTTGGGGATAAAGTGACATTTTAGTAATGTTTCATTTATACATCCCAGTGTTAGCAAAATCTGTGAAACGGCTGTAAGGTCAAAATGCTCACTATACCCCTTGATGAATTCTGTGAGGGGTGTAGTTTCCAAAATGGGGTCACTTTTTGGGGTTTTCCTTTGTATTGGTACTCTAGGGGCTTTGCAAATGAGACATGGCACCTGAAAACTATTCCAGCAAAATCTGCTTTTCAGACGCCCAGTGTCACTCCTTCCCTTCCGTGCGCTGCCATTCGCCCAAACATCAGTTTACACCCACTTGTGGGGTATTTCCGTGCTTGGGAGAAATTGCATAACAAACTGTGAGATGCATTTTCTCCTTTAACCCTTTGTGAATGTGTTAATTTTAGGGCTAAATTAAGGAATTAGTGGGAAAAAATTAAATGTCTAAATTTCACCTCCATATTGTTTTAATTCCAGTGAAATGCTTAAAGGGTTAACAAACTTCCCAAATGTTATTTTGAATTATTTGAGGGGTGCAGTTTTGAAAATGGGGTCATTTATGGGGGTTTCTAATATATAGGCCATTATAATCCTCTTCAGAACTGAAGTGGTCTCTAAAAAATTAGTTTGGGAAATTTTCTTGTAAATCTGCAAAATCGCTGTTACATTTGTAAGTCTTCTAACATCCAAAATAAATTACAGGACGATTCAAAGATGATGCCGATATATAGCAGAGATATGGTAGATAATATGTATTAATGTATTTGGGTGGTATGGCAGAGCATTTCACATTTTGAAAATTGCGATTTTTTTTTTTTTTTTTTTTTTTTTTTTTTTTTTTCCAAATTTCCATCAAATTTCCTATTTTCTTATAAATAAATACAAAAATATTCATTAGTGTTTACCACTAACATAAAGTACAATGTTTCACGAAAAAACAATCTCAAAATCACTTGTGTAAGTTAAGTCGTCTCAAAGTTATTGCCATATAAAGTGACACATGTCAGTTTTGATAAATGAGGCCTGGTCCTTAACGCATTTTTGGGCTCGGTCTTGAAGGGGTTAAAAGATTTAATTAGCACTAAAAACTTACAGCCAAAATGAGGTTTACTCACAAAAACCAATATAAAAAATGATAGATCCAGGTGTTCAAATTCACATACAGTATACCACAAGTGTCCTCATGAAAAAGGTCTTATTGTCTTAAAAATGCAATATTTGTCTGTAATCCACAAATCTGCTAAAATTGTAAACTGCACATTGCAACAGATACTATGCTACCAAAAAGTGTAGGGCATACCATTTATAAAGATACTACTTAACAATTAATACACACAACTATGCAGCAAACAGTGTTTATAAGCAAAAATTACAAAATAATTCTTATTGGAAACAAGATGTACTCCCCCCAAAAAACTGTAAAGTGAAAAGTTTATCCATTGCCATCCATGTCTATATTCACCAAAACCTCAGGAACATTTTCAAGGCTTTTTTAAGACCAATAAAATGGGGATTATATTTGTATATCACTTTACATTCTCCTATATCAGTGATGGCGAACCTTTTAGAGACCGAGTGCCCAAACTGCAACCCAAAACCCACTAAATTATCACAAAGTGCCAACACGGAAATTTAACCTTAAATTAACCAGGATCTGTTTTATATTGACTGTGCAATGTTTATTACAGCCAGTAATAATATCACGTCTGCTATAAAACAGATACTGTGATATAAATAGTGAAGGGTCCCCAGACAGTACAATGCGCTCCACAGTGGCCCCCAGACAGTATTATATGCTCCAGAATTGCCCCATTCAGTATTATATGCTCCACAGTGGCCCCCACTCAGTATTATATGCTTCACAGAGGCCCCGCACAGTATTATATGCTTCAGTGTCCCCCATACAGTATTATATGCTTTTGTCCCCCATACAGTAGTATATGCTTCAGTGTCCCCCCACACAGTATTAGATGCTTCTGTGTCCCCCAACGGCCCCCCCCACACAGTATTAGATGCTTCAGTGTCCCCCACATAGTATTAGCTGTTTCAGTGTCCCCCATACAGTCTTAGATGCTTCAGTGTCCCCCATACAGTATTAGATGCTTCAGTGTCCCCCCCACACAGTATTAGATGCTTCAGTGTCCCCCATACAGTAGTATATGCTTCACAGTGTCCCCCATACAGTAGTATATGCTTCACAGTAGGCCATCACACAATAGTTTGTTACTCACCCAGTCCCACGAAGAGCGTCCTCCTTCGTCTTCTGTTCGCAGGCGCTGATGAATGACGTCATCGCGCCTGCATTGGGGCAGCGGTCACACTCTGCAGTCAGTGTAAGCCGCGGTTCCGCAGACCGCTGCCTACACTGACAGCTTTCATCTGTATGTACTTTTGCACATACAGCTGAAAGAAACGATCGCTCACTAACGGGGAATCCTGTAACCAGATTCCCCGTTAGTGAGCGATCATGGCGACGGCGCGTGTGCCAACTGAGAGGGCTCTGTGTGCCCTCTCTGGCACGCGTGCCATAGGTTCGCCATCACGGTCCTATACAAACTATAGCCTCAATACATGTAAATTCTTAATACATGTAAACTTAAGAGTTGCGATAACGAGGGCTGCATTCAGATGGGTGTAATAAAGGTGCTTTATTTCTCCTGAATTATGGTTTTAACTACGGAACCACCTGTAGGTCAACAGAAATGACATTAGAATGGCATAACTGATTCTAATGAGCTGCAAATGTTGTTACAGTTATATGGGTGGAGAAAAGCACCAGCAGCAAAATACAGATTTTGTTTCTGAAAAAAATTTTATGCCAATGTTCAGTGGGTATAAATGTCTTTTCTGACTATAGGAAATGTTCATCATCTGTCAGAAATGTATTCTCACTAGTGATAATTGTTATCACTATTATGGTAGTGTATGATGAATATTGCTAGAGAAGAAGTCAGCATATTTTACACTAAAGATTGACTATTGACAGATTAGGCACAGTGTAAAAATGTAAACTTTATTGATGTTTGTGTTGGTGGCATGAGTGTTTGATGTGACTTTTTGGATTCCGTGATCTAGATGCTGGTAAACGTCTCCATGATCCAGATGCTGTTGTCAATAAATGGCCAATTAAGGCACTGAGGAGTGATGGGATGAACAACTGCTCCTCTTCTCCCTCTCATGGGTGCCAATAACTCCCATAGGTGACATCAAGAGAGCAAATATGCTCTTGTATTGATGGGTAAATGGGAGTTTATAGCATAAACAAAAATTCATGTTACCTGTCCCACTGGTGTCAACATAGTCAGGAGGAGATTCTGAACCTTTCTTCTCCTATCACTGTAACCTGCCAATTCCCCCTGCTGCCACCTTATCTATGCTCACTGTAACTGAGCTGAAAGACTGAAGCCTCATGCTGACTGTGTTTTCAACTGGCTATACCTCCAATTCTATAACAGCTAGGAGTCAGGGGTGTAACTACCGCAGGGCCCGATACTTTTTTTTTTTTTTTTTTTTAATAGACCGTTACCTGCTGGAGTAACCCCAGCAGGTAACGGCCTATTAAAAAAAAAAAAAGCATCGGGCCCTGGGGAGGTGAGGAAACATTAAAAAAAAAAACACTGTAACTTACCTCTCCTACACTTCACAGGCTTCGGGCCTGTTTGGTGACGTCATGAGGGCCGGGCATGCGTCGCGATGCCGGCCCGGCTCACGTGAGATCTGGTCCAACATTGAAGATGGCCGAAGTAGCGGGGAGTGTGCCAGAGCCAGGGTGAGGTAGGTAAGTGATTTTTTTTTGTTTGTATCCTCCCCTGGGTCTCTGATCATTATACTCTGGGGTCTGAATTCTGTCAGGTGTGTAGTTTCCAAAATGGGGTCACTGCAAATGAGACATGGTACCTGAAAACTATTCCAGTAAAATCTGCTTTTTAGAGTCACTCCTTCCCTTCCGCGCGCTGCCGTGTGCCCAAACATCAGTTTACACCCACATGTGGGGTATTTCTGTGCTCAGGAGATATTGCATAAATATCTGCGAGATGCATTTTCTCCTTTTAACCCTTTGTGAATATGTTAATTTTAGGACTAAATTCATGCATTATTGAAAAAAAAAATGAAATGTCTAAATTTCACCTTCATATTATTTTAATTCTCGTGAAATGAAGGGATAACAAACTTCTCAAATGCTGTTTTGAATTATTTGAGGGGTGCAGTTTTGAAAATTGGATAATTTATGGGGGTTTCTAATATATAGGCCTTTAAAATCTTCTTCAGAATTGAAGTGGTTCCTAACAAATGGGTTTGGGAAATTTTTTTGTAAATCTGGAAAATCGCTGTTATGCTTTTAAGCTTTATAATGTCCAAAATAAATTAAAGGACAATTAAAAAATGATGCTGATATAAAGCAGAGATATTGCAGAAAATATTTATTAATGTATTTGGGTGGTATAACTATCTGTCCGAAGAGCAGAGCATTTCACATTTTGAAAACTGCTAATTTTTCCAAATTTCCATCAAATTTCCTATTTTTTTTATAAATGAGTAAAAAAAAATTAATCAATGTTTACCACTAACATGAAGCACAATGTGTCATTAAAAAACCATCTCAAAATCACTTGTGTAAGTTATAGCATCTCAAAGTTATTGCCATATAAAGTGACACATGTCAATTTTGAAAAATAAGTCAACCACCCAAATGAACCCATATTACAACAATAAGAATAACAGTACCACAGATGCAACTTCAGAAAAGGCTAAACCAGCACACCGCAAAATTTTCTATACTCTGACCTACTAGAAAGTTACATAATGTAAAATGTAGTGAAGGCAATCTTCTTACCAATGGCTGTGTTCAGTGGCGTAACTAGGAATGGCTGGGCCCCAAGGCGAACATTTGACATGGCCCCCCCCCCCCTCCGAACCGGTTACGGGTCCACAAACAGTAAAATATGCTTTACAGTGGCACCCACACAGCATTATATGCTCCACAGTGGCCCCATACAGCATTATATGCTCCACACAGTGGCCCCCACCCTGTATTATATGCTTCCCACAGTGGGCCCCACCCAGTATTATATGCTCCCCACAGTGGTCCCCACCCAGTATTATATGCCCCCCACAGTGGGCCCCACCCAGTATTCTATGCTCCACAGTGGCCCCCACCCAGTATTATATGCTCTACAGTGGCCCCCACCCAGTATTATATGCTCTACAGTGGCCCCCACTCAGTATTATATGCTCTACAGTGGACCCCACCCAGTATTATATGCTCTAAAGTGGCCCCCACTCAGTATTATATGCTCTACAGTGGACCCCACCCAGTATTATATGCTCTTCAGTGGCCTCCACTCAGTAGTATATGCTCCCCACAGTGGCCCCCACACACTATTATAAGCTTCCAACAGCCCCCCTCCGCTTCAGTGCTGTTATTATACTTTGGGGTCTCCTCAGACCCCAGAGTTTAATAACCGGAGGCCCAGGGAAGGTGATTAAAAATAACAAACACTCATACTCACCTTGCCTCACCTTTCCTTGTCATCCTCCCTCCATCCTGCCGTCTTCAGCGTCTTCAGGACCTCTTCCGATGCCGCTGCTGAGGCCTCATTAGTCACGTGGGGGCGCACTGACGTCATTACATGGCCGCGACCCATGTGACCGCTGGGGCCTAATCACAGGCCTCAGTCACATGATAGAAGAGTGCCGGAGAGAACGCTGTGCCCAGGAGAGGTGAGCATATGTATTTATTATTTTCAGTCACCTCCCCTGGGCTGCCATCTATTGGAAAGGGGCCTACAATATGCCAGGTCCCCTTTCCAATAACAGTATGTATAGCGGTCGGGGAACCAGGCTTTCCCCCGACCTCTAGCATAGTGGTCCGGGGCCCGGCCATCTCCAGCTGGCCTGGCCCAGTCTCGGTCGCACCCCCTGCGACCGCGATCATTACGCCACTGGTTTGTGAGGTTCGAGGTAGCGGCTGCCACAGAGCTCCGAGCCCCCTAATGTCCCGGGCCCTGTGGCAGCCGCTACCGCTGCTACCCCGGTATTTACGCCCCTGGCTGTGTTTAAGAATCTGCTCCCTTCTGTTTCTCAGCTGTGTCATGTGGCCAGCAATAAGGCTCTCCAATGCACACGGTCTCTTATGTGGACAGGAAGTTAATTTCTCTGTTCAATCCAACGAGAGCTTTGATGTGAGTCTTATAGTAATGAATTGTGAAACTAACTTTCTGTCCACACATAAAATGCTGAGCCAGAGTGTCGCTCACATATAAAGCCACCACTTAGAAAGGTACTTGATGTAAATTGCAGTGAAGGTAATTCTCTAACAGGTAAGGGAATAATTTGTGTGGGAGTTCTTCTTTAAATTTTTCTTGCAGTACACACTGGTTGCAGTATGCAATGGGGCAGATTTACTAATTCAAATGTTGCTGGGGTCCACATATCGAAGAACTTTCAGGTAAGTTACCTTAGTGACTAAGATTATTGTTCTGCTTGAGAGTGCTATCATCCATATAATAATAACTTTGGGATTCTGGTTAATGGGAACACTGAAATTGTAACATCAAAAAAGACAAGCCATAAGATTATGCAAAGCATCATACAGTATGTCACCAGGGCAAGTTTACAAAGTAGACAAAGTGTGGCCCACAGGTCCAGAAATATTTGGACAGTGACATAAGTTTTGGCATTTTAGCTGTTTTCCAAAACATATTCAAGGTACAGCTATATTATTAATATGGGATTAAAGTGCATACACTCAGCTTTAATTTGAGGGTATTCACATCCTAATTGGAGGAAGGGTTTAGGAATTACAGTTCTGTAATATGTAGCTGCCTCTTTATCAAGGGACAAAACATAATTAGACAATTATCTCAAAGCTATTTAATGTGCTGCATGGGCTATTCTCTCGTTAATCCATCATCAATTAAAGAGGTTTCACGATCTCTGTGCTTTCATGATCTTACATAGGCAGTTTTATATACCACTAGAAAGCTGACAGTACGCTGAATTCAGTCAGCTTTGGCGGTATGTGTTTGTTTTGGCACCGATATCTCTACACTGTCAGAAGGACAGGTCTTACAGCTTAGCGTCATCACTGGGCTGTATGGAATGCCTCTCCCCTGACAGTTCCATAGCCTTGTTCCTCACAGCACCTCTTTAAGGAGGTAAAAAATCGGAGTTGATTCTAGTTGTGGCCTTTGCATTTAGAAGCTGTTTTTGCGAACATCAACATGTGGTCAAAGGAGCTCTTAATGGAAGTGAAACAGACCATCATTAGACTGAAAAAAAAAAAAAAAAAAAAAAAAACCATCAGAGAGATAGTGGAAATGTTAGAAGTGGCCAACAGTTTGGTACATTCTAGCAAAAAAGAGCACACAAGTGACCTCGGGAACTCAAAAAGGTCTGAACATCCACGGAAAACAACAGTGGTGGATGAGTGCAGAATCCTTTCCATGGTGAAGAAAAAACCCTTCACAACACCCACCCAAGTGAAGAACACTCTCCAGGAAGTAGGTGTACCAGTATCTAAGTCAACCATAAAGTGAAGACTTCATGAGAGCAAATACAGAAGGTTCACCACAAGGTGCAAACCATTAATCAGCTTCAAATATAGAAAGACCAAAAAACATCTAAAGAAGTCAGTCTAGTTCTCGAACAGCATTCTTTGGATAGATGAAACTAAGATTAACCTGTACCAGAATGATGGGAAGAAGAAATTATGGAGAAGGCTTGGAACGGCTCATGATCCAAAGCACACAACATCCTCTGTAAAACATGGTGGAGGCAGTGGGACGGCATGGGCATGCTTGGTTTCCAATGGCACTGGGTCACTAGTGAGTTCATTGATGATGTGAACAACCACATCATACACAGACCATTAGTACCACTAATACACAATATACAAGGCTACATTCACTACATAGTGACTTATAAACTATATGAGATTTATTTAAATTTCATCCAAATGCTGCAACTAAAACCCCCAGTGCAAAGTAACCAGTGCTGCTGGGTTTAAACTGACAACTAGAGATGGACAAACCTCATGAAATTCTTTTTGACTAATATTTGTGAGGTTCAACACTCTGGTTCATTGTGGTCATGAACCTGAAGCATTACCATCATACTGTGGGGTCTTCTCAGACCCCAGAATAAAATAGGTGGAGGCCCAGGGGCAGTGAGTAAAAATACAAAAAGGTTAGGCATCATTCATGTTAGGCTGCTTTTTCATAGACACCCCACCCTGCTTATTTGTGAAAGTTTTGCTATCTGTGGTTAATCCACTTTTCACATCTGTAAAGCAGATACATTTTTTTCTGTTTAATTTTTTTTGTTTTGTATGTATCTAGGTCTCTGGGTGAAAAAAGGATGAAATACAGATATCAGTTTTTTTTCACCAACCCATAGACATTCATTGATGTGATGCATCCATTAAAAAAAAAAAAAAAAAAATGTTCTTCACTGACGTCTGAATAAATACATTAAAATGAAGGAAAACATATGGCATATACAAGAAATGTGGACATTATGTATATGGAATGTGGACATGTGAATTAGGCCTTGCCTCACCTCTCCTGAGCATCCTTGTGGTGTCCGGCAGTCCCATGTTGTCCTTTTTCAGACCTCTTCCGATTCTGGCTGATGTCACATGCCCTGGGGTCACCACTGAGGTCTGGGATTGAGCCTCTCTGGTCATGCCGATGTCATGATGCTGAGACAAAGTCTTCAGCAATGACCCTGTAGTATCAGCTAGAAGCTGGAAGAGGCCTGAAGAGGTTATGAGGGATCTCCACATGCCCAGGAGAGGCCTTCACTTATTATACTCTAGTGTTTCATGGGTGGTGAACCCCAAAAGTTTTAGGTTTGGATTATAAATAATAGTAATTTACTCCATCATATATTTCATATAAAGGTTAACTAATATGAGGGCTACATGCGCAGCATCCCAGAGTGCTCCTGCTTTAATTGTCTTTGTGCCTCTGGGTGTGTTTTGTAGAGTTGTGCTAAAAAGTTTACATACCCTGGCAGATTTTTTGTTTTTTTGGCCTTTTTTCAGAGAATATGAAAGATAACTCAAAAACTTTTTCTCCACTCATGGTTAGTGGTTGGTTAAGTTGGTTGAAGCCATTTATTGTCAAACTTCTGTGTTTTCTCCTTTTTAAATCCATAATGAGAACCAAAAACATCAAAATGACCCTGTTCAAAAGTTCACATACCCCAGTTCTTAATACCGTGTATTGTCCCTCTAACATCAATGACAGCTTGAAGTCTTTTGTGGTAGTTGTGGATGAGGCTCTTTATTTTCTCAGATGGTAAAACTGCCCATTCTTCTTGGCAAAAAGTCTTCAGTTCCTGTAAATTCCTGGGCTGTCTTGCATGTACTGCGCACTTGAGATCTCCCCAGAGTGGCTCAATGATATTGAGGTCAGGAGATTGAGATGGCCACTCCAGAACCTTCACTTTCTTCTGCTGTAGCCAATGACAGGTTGACTTGGCCTTGTGTTTTGGATCGTTGTCATGTTGGAACATCCAAGTACGTCCTATGCGCAGCTTCCTGGCAGATGAGTGCACATTTGCCTCCAGTATCTGCTGATAATGTTCTGCATTCATCTTTCCTTCAACTTTGACCAAGTTTCCTGTGCCTTTGAAGCTCATACATCTCCACATCATCAGTGATCCACCTCCGTGCTTTACAGTAGGAATGGTGTTCCTTTCATCATAGGCCTTGTTGACACCTCTCCAAATGTAACGTTTATGGTTGTGACCAAAAAGTTCGATTTTTCTCTCATCTCTCCAAATTACCTTGTTCCATAAATTTTGAGGCATGTTTCTGTGCTGTTAGGCGTATTGAAGGCGAGATTCTTTGTGGCATTTGCGCAATAATGGCTTTCTTCTGGCAACTAGACCATGCAGCCCATTTTTCTTTAAATACCTCCTTATTGTGCATCTTGATAGGTTTCAGAGAGTCCTTATTTCAGCTGATGTTATGTGTGGGTTTTTCTTTGCATCCCGTACAATTTTCCAGGCAGTTGTGGCTGAAATTTTGGTTGGGCTACCTGACCGTGGTTTAGTTTCTGGGCATGTGATCAGGCCAAAATCACCAGGGTATGTGAACTTTTGAATAGGGTCATTTTGATGTTTTTGGTTGTCATTATGATTTAAAAAGAGAAAACACAGAAGTTTGACAATAAATGGCTTCAACCAACCTCTAACCACGAGTGGAGAAAAAGTTTTTGTGTTATCATTCATATGCTCTGAAAAAAGGCCAAAAAACCAAAAAAATCTGCCAGGTTATGTAAACTTTTTAGCACAACTGTATCTCTTGTCTTTATGTTTCATATTACATGTATTATTGTTTTGCAGCTTTCCCCTTTGTAATTTCCTGTTTAGTTTCCCCACTGTCTAGTTCCCCCACACTTGGTACATCCCTAGCCTATCACAGGCGCCTGGGTGGGGTCTAGGAGATGAAAATCTCCAGGAAACCGTTAGGGCCCTAGGCTAGTCTAGCAGTTTGTGGAGACAGGGTATGCTAGCTCTGTACTCTGAGACCCAACGTCTTCCATTTGGCCCCTGAGGGAGAAGATTGAGCCCAAGGCTACCTTAAGACAGCCCTGAAATGGCGAGGATTGCTGTCCAGCATTCTCATACAGTGCCAGGAGGAGAGAAGGAGTCCTGCCTGCCCGGAGGTGTTATCCAGGACCTGCCTCAAAAGGTAACCAGGCCCCAGAAAGGACTACCTTGTATTACAGCCCCCAGTACCATCTGCTGGCTGTGACGAAGTTTCACAGAGTTGTTGGAGTGGAGGAAACAGCACTTAGAGCCTTATCACATCTGGACATCCGTCAAGACCGGGCATAATGCACAGTGGGAGACTACTACCAAAATTGGGAAGCTGCAAGGTTACAGTTACAGTTGCCAAGTAAAGCTGATCCTGTTTCACTGCATTACTGCCTCCTAAGTCATTCTTGCTGTAACATCAGGGCCCTTCTGAACACCATCATACCGGCTCAGGGTAAGAGAGGATCCCTCTCGAACTGGAAGTACCCCGGGAGACTACTACCCCCCAGCCGGTAGCACAGCAGGCCCCCCTTGTCGGTGTCCAGCCTCGGAGGCACGCTGGGGAGATTGGTTGAGGTCACTCAACTTTTCCAGTGGCACAGCTACCACCACTACTACTCCCATCCTCCAGTTCCCTCAATCTGGGCTGTGTCACATGGAAGTCTTCAATTAGTATCCTGATGTACCTCACTTAGAGGGGCGTAACTAGCAAAGACTGGGCCCCCCCACGGCAAAGTGCCCCCTTTCCTGGCCTCCACACAGTTTAACGCCCCATTTACATACAGTATAATGTCCCATAGCGGCCCCTCCACACAGTATAATGTCCCATAGAGACCCCTTCACACAGTATTATGTCCCATAGAGGCCACTTCACACAGTATTATGTTCCACAGTGGGACATAATATTAATTAATGTACCTGGACAGAGGTTTCCTCTGTGGACTTTCTGCTTCATTTATACCTATAGAAAGAAACTCCAGTGTTTCTGTAGGTATAATTGACATGCTGCAATTTACAAAAACGCAACTGTTTTTGAAGTTGCAGCATGACCGCTGTGAATATTTTTCTGCAATGTGTGGATGGGATTAGCTAGAATCCCATCCACTTTGCAGTTACTGTAAAATGCTGCCGCTTTTGCGTCGTTTCCATCGCAGCAAAGTCACGGTGTTTCCACTATGTAGGGACCCGGCGTAAAGGATGAAAACCAGAAATACTCCTACTTTGGTGTAGAGCTGCCTCAGGAACAGTTTCCCATGGCAACATTTGCAGTTTCCATGCTACACCAATTGATTCTACTTCCTTTTTCCTAATAAAGTTCTTTATTGGTATGTTTCTGCTGTCAACCATACTGTAGACAGAGACAGAACATATAGGAGAAAACACAAACAACGTAACACCAGAAAGGGCTTACAAACTGTGATAAACACATATTACAAGAATATTGCACAAAGTAAAGCAACAACACCATTTAAAGGGGTAGTGTCACTCCTTGTAGAGAAACCTTCACAGAAATCTCCCCAGTGAGTAGCTGGTGCAGCCACCTGCTGTGTTGGCACTGTGCACAATACTGTACATTAACATGCAGGGACACATGAAGAGGATATATAGAGGTACTGTATATCTATCAGAAATGTTTTATGTTTATGACAAAAAGAATAAAGGTTATTAATACTTCTTAGATTTAGTGCATAAATTAATCAATTGAGTTTTAATGCTTGTAGTTGCAAGTTAATGCACTCAGTGGGATTTGTACAACAGTGACATGCTCTCACTGTATTTAGTGGACGCCACCCAGAACCATACCATAACTTGAGAATTTTCTAATTTTTATAATAAGAGATTTCCTATGTTCTCCCCATCCTGACATGGAGCATTCCCTTACGCAGGTGGAGTTTTAGAAGTTCCCTGTAGAAGATCTATATTATGATTTGGCCAGAGGGGTCTACCAGCAAAGTGGGGAATAAAATGTCATAAAACTAAATTTGTCCTTTTTTGAAATTGCATCAGCAAGACATGTGAAATTTGCAGATTTGTTGTTTGCATGCCACCTTAGCCTTAGTTATTAGCACAGAGCATGAGTATTTATTTGCCTATATACGCACATTCCCACAAGTGACCTTTAAGGTTTTTGAAAGATGTCAGTCATCTCAAAGTATATTATAAGGGTTAAGGCCCTTTATATAGGAAAGGGTCAAGAAAAGCAGACCAAGTGGCCTCTAGTTCATTCTCCCTGATCCCACAGAAAACTGAATGAGGATAAGTCCCCATGTGGCGAGCCGCAGCCAAAAAGCGCTGCGGGAAAAAACATGGCGGAAACGCATCACGTTTTTTCCTGCAGCGCTTTTCAGAGAAAGTCCGCAGAGTTTTCCTCTGTAGACTTTCTGCTTCAATTATACCTATCCGGAAAACTCCAGCGTTTCCATAGGTATAATTGACATGCTGTGATTTACAAAAACGAAACGGTTTTTGAAATTACAGCATATCCGCAGCAGAAATTTTTCTGCAATGTGTGGATGTGATTAGCCATCCACTTTATAGGTACTGTAAAATGCTGCTGTTTTTTGCTGCAGCGTTTCCGCTACGTGGGGGTCCCGGCCTAAAATGGCTTTGTACAAGCATGCAGATGAAATTAGAAGTTTAGAACTTGCAAATTTTAGATTTAGCAGCGGGTGAACCTTGTAAGATTTTATTTGCCTGCAAATTCAACTGGAACTTTGGTTTTACTATGAATCGTAAGTGCTATCTATTCATATCCCAGAGAATAATAATCGGAGGCCCAAGAAAAGTGTGGAAAAAAAAAAAAAAATCCTCATACTCACCTTTCCTCACTTTTCCTGGGCTCCACCACAGCATCTGTTTTTCGACATCTTTCGTCTTCCGCACTGATGTCATTGGTCATGGATCACCTCTGAGGGCTGTAATTGGAACTCAGCAGTTGACATCAGGATACTTTAATGAAAGGGTCATGACAATAAGGCCCCCCTGTTGAGCAGTGATCCAGGGCCACTGACGTCAGCATAGAGGCCAAGGGATGCCTAGGAAAGAAGACCACATACTGAATTTTCTTTTCTGTGCTCTAATGGAAATGAGCAATGTTGTGGCCTTGCATACCCCATTACTTTAGTCAAAAATGCTAAGCTTCCAGTCTTAAACAATCTTCTGTCAATATATATGTAAGTATGTACAGTATTTACATTGAGCTTCACAATTGAATTTCATCTTGAACATGCACAGTAATAACTGAATCAAGCAGTGCAAAGACATCTGAGTAGTCCATGATGGCTGAATGTGCAGCGCAGAATGAGGTGAGTAGGACCACCTAGAGCTCAACCAGTAAACAATGCTTTTGTGGTTTATTAGTAATAATTTTGTGCATTTAGAAACATAATAAACATCTCATCATTTAAACCTATAAACCAACCCTTTTCTCTTCCTGCTCAAAGGACAGCATGATAATGTAGCTGTAGCAACATTCTTCTATTTAAATGCTCACAGTAGATTCCTATGTCGTTCTTTTGATTTTCTGGATCATTATGACAGTATTGTATTCCAAGGTAACTGTGGAAATTTAAAATACTATATCAAATAAAAATTACCTTAAATTTGCTAAAATGTTTAACCCTTTAAGGACACAGCCAAAAAACACCTTAAGGACACAGCCCCATTATTCAAAATTATTATGTGACAATAATTTTGAGACTCTTTAGCTCAGTGGTCCCCAACCTTTTTTGCCCCAGGGACCGGCTGCTGTAGAGGATGGCCTGGCAGGGCGCAGTGGGGCAGGAGCGGGGCTTTGGTCATATGGAGCGGGGTTATATGCAGGCTCCACCGTGTGGGCAGGAAGACTGTCTGTCGGGATGGTAAGGTAAGCAACACCGAGGCTGGATACTTCGCGCTAGGCCACGCTGCTATGGTAACGTGTAAACTATCTGGTAGCGCGGCATCCTTAGCAGCTACAGGATGTCGCGCTACCCGATAGTTTACACGTTACCATAGCAACGTGGCCTAGCGCGAAGTATCCAGCTAAGACTGAGGCCAGCCCGCGGACTGGCAAAGAACCCCAACGGCCCGGTCCTGGTCCGCGTGTAAGATGGGGAAACAGCCCTCATGTTATGAATGTACCTGTTTCTATATATGTTTTTTTTTTTTTTTTTTTTTTATAAACTGACATTTGTTTGTTTGACCACAAGAGGCCACTGTTACCTAAGAAATGGGAAGGACTGTAATTCTGTAATTTCCTGGAGTAGTGACGTGGAGACCCTGTTCTGCAGAGGTGGTACAAGAAAGAGCATAGTGTGTGTGGCAGCCATCAGGAGTGTGCTTTTGAGCTTTTAGAAAAAGAAGGACTGAAGTGAGAGAAAAAGGATTCCTAAGGGATCAGAGATATAACAAGGGGGTGCTGAAGCAGAGACTGTTCCAGGGTTTGTTCAGACAGCATCCTAAATTGAAGATTGCTATCAAGGACTCGGCTGAGAAGTGGCCCTGTCAGTGAGATTGCATGTTTTCTGGATGAGCCTCGCTTCCAGCTGTTCCAGACCAAGGCTAAAAGGTACACAACAAAGCTGGATCAGTAAGAGAAGTAATCATACACGCACACCGCATTACATTGTTTTGCTTGGACTGAGTAAGGGCTGGTAGTTAGACTAGTTAGGCATAGTCATCTTCACAGGCCACACTACTGGTGAATTATCTACCTATTCGGTAGTAAGGACTAAGACTCTGAGAGTTCTATAGACTTGTAACTCCCAGAGAGGAGCTTCTGAGGAAGTGTAGAAGCTACATTTTATACATTGTCACATTTCTTCGGCTTGCAAGCTGACCTACTATTATATTTACTCGGTTGTATTTTGTTTGTGGGGAATAGGGATATTTTGATAAGTTTGTAAGCTCTTGTGTTATACCGCCGGTGCCCCTATCACACTCACTGAATTGTTCCTGTGACTAGGGTGATAAAAAGGTAACAAGCAGCTGGTTAGTTGCAGCCTGCAGATAGGTAAAAGCTTGTAGTGTTTTGGAGCTGCACATGAGAGGGCACCGCGCTGTACAACACCAGGGCCTCAGCTTCCTGGCTGGGTGTATGTAAATAATTGTGAGTGGTTTTTTTTTGGTAAAGAGGTGTTACTACACAAAGTAAAATCTTTTTTTTTACTAAATTGATTTGGAGTCGCTTCCTTTGATCGTGACTTCGCTGTATCCTGGGGAGCCCACCCCGGTACACGGCTTAATAATAATAATAATAATAATAATAATAATAATAATAATAATAATAATAAAGTCCTTTAATAGTCCCACAATGGGGAAATTCATTGTGTTACAGCAGCAAAGATAAGATAAGCAGATACAAATACAAATACAACATGTACAGGAATGTTCCAAGGTAAGAGGCATTACCTTAATAGCAGACAGACAGATAGGGCGTAGCGGGGGGGGGGGGGGATTTAACAGGCAGAGAGATATTTCAGTTCTCTGTGTGTAATGATCTCCGCTTAGGTTGGTGTTGGTTGTACAGCCTAACCACGGTGGGGAGGAAAGACTTCCGATAGCACTCCTTCTCACACCTAGGGTGGAGCAGTCGGTCACTGACAGTACTGCTCAGCGCGATCACAGTCTCATGCATGGGATGGGACTTCTTCTTCTGCATGGAGCTCACCACGGACAGTATCCTTCTGTCACCCACCACCTGCACTGGGTCCAGTGGGCTCCCCAGGACAGAGCTGGCCCTTCTAATCAGCTTGTCAAGTTTATTTCTGTCCCTGGTTGATATACTGCTCCCCCAGCAGGCCACTCCAAAGAAGATGGCTGATGCCACTACCGAGTTGAAGAAAGTTCTAAGAAGTGCCCCCCGGATTCCAAAGGCTCTCAGTTTCCTAAGCAGGTAGAGCCTGCTGTGGCCCTTACAACTTGGCGTAGTTGGCAGGATACAGCGCCTGTCATGGGTGGGAATTAATCTCCCGGCTCCAGCTGCACCGGTCCAGGGTGCCCCTGCACAGCAAGAGTTACCAGCCCCAGCACCAGTCATGCCAGCCCAAGTAGGGTACTTATCAGCCGGGGCACTAATGCAGCATCTGCCAAAGTTTGACGGTAATAATATGACGTTGCAGGACTGGACCGAAAGGGTACGAAGCTTAGTTAAATTGAGTAACCTGATTCCGTGGCTGCATGCAGAGATAGCATTGGGGGCCCTAGAAGGTCACGCTAGACGGACAGTGATGGTACGGCCCGAATCAGAGAGAGACACCTTGGAAAAAATATTCTCCCTGCTAGAGGGAGCTCAGGGAGGGCGTTCCAAAGTAGCACAGTTGCAAAGCAACTTCTTTAATCAGTCACAGCAAGAGGGTGAGGCTTTAATGCAATACTCTAACACCTTACAGGAGATACTGAATAAAGTACGGCGGCGAGATTTGGAGGCTACGGGAGCCTTCAAAGACGTGGACCGACTACTACGAGACCAATTCATCCTAGGATTATCCAATAAGTTTTTACAGGATAAACTGCAAAAGATGACTCGGGCAGATGCCAACCTGACAGTCTATAATGTTTACCTGGATGCTGTAGAGAGGTAAGAAGAGCCCATGGCTGTAAGTGTGAAGGCAGTGAGTAGTACCCAAGTGACAGGGGCCCGAGTAGGTCTTGAAGACGTGGTGTCCTTGAAGGATGTAGTCCAGACTCTACGGGCAGAAATGAGAGAACTCCGCCTGGAGGTGTCCCAGCTGAAAGCAGATTCATCCATAGCTCCGGAAAGGGTCACATCACCTTGCCCTCTTCCACCAAGAGTCCCTCGGGTGCGAGGGCCCACCAACCAAGGCCCATCTGGTGTGCGGGGATCGAGGGGACCCCTCTGCTGGAGCTGCCGACAGTATGGCCATATCGCCAGAGAGTGCCAGGGACAGATGGAACCCAAGCCGGCTTTAAACTTCCAACCGCCGCAGTAACGGGGTGTCCTGTGGCGGTTCACCAAAAACTAAGCCCCATATGCGATGAATGCGACTTATATGCTATCAGCCCCGTTATGGAAGTAGAGCTGGAGGGCCAGAAGGTACGCTGCCTAGTTGACACAGGATCACAGTGCACCCTGATGCCTCTGGAGTTCTTCGAGAGACACTTCGGACATATGATGGAGCCGGAAGATGGAAGTTGACAGCTGCCAATGATGGTGCAATGGACGTACAAGGGATCGTCTGGATGCGGGTTCGGCTGTTTGGGCAAGACATTGGCAAAAAGGGGATCGTGCTGGTAGACCATCCATCCAGAAGAGGATTAGATGTAATGCTGGGCATGAACGTGCTGAGAGACCTAGATCATCACCTTTATGCCAAGGAAGGGCCTAAATACTGGCAGCGGGCCACCACACACCTGCCAACTCAGAAGGTCCTACAGCAGATGGTGAGGAGCTGTAGTTTGCAAAATAGCATCATATCAGGGCGCTCTATGGGGAACATGAAAGTACCATTGAGTGCTCCAGTGAAGATTCCACCGCGACAGGAGAAAATTTTGATGCTTCCAGTGGGAACTGGATGACCACTGAATGGACTAGAGGTCCTGATAGAGCCTGCTCCGCAGGGAGAAATGCAGACCCGCCCTCTGGTAGCCCGAGCACTCACCACTGTGAAAGATGGCCGCATGCCTATACGCTGTCTTAATGTCTTGGACAGTGAGTTGATCGTTCCTGGGAATACCCTTCTGGCTGAAGTTTATGTGCCCAAGGGCAACGTCCTTCGCCGGAAGAGCTTCACGCTACAGCCTGATAGAAGGTCAGCTTGGACCTATGCTGTGGAGGTCCAGCAAAAACATACCCCAACAGCAGAATGGAATGGTCGAGTGATCATGTCTCTGATGGGAGTGGACCCCCGGTCTCTGACCTGGGGGGCAACAGAATCTTCTGGAAGACACTCTGTGGGAGTTCCAGGAGGTGTTCTCAAGACATGATGAAGACTTCGGGTGTGCTACCGCCATTGAACATGAAATCCCTACTGGCGACGCTGCGCCAATTCGGAAGCGGTACAGGCAAATCCCACCCAAGATGTATCAGGAGGTGAAAGATATGGTGGCCAGCACACTGGAGAATCAGGTGATACAGGAGAGTAAAAGCCCGTGGGCTGCTCCGGTGGTCCTGGTGTGGAAGAAAGACGAAAGTCCCAGGTTCTGTGTAGATTACCGGAAACTGAATGCTAAGACCGTCCGCGATGCCTAGTCTCTTCCACGGATCAAAGAGACACTATCCTCCCTGGGTCGTACCAAGTATTTCTCCACACTTGACCTGGCCAGTGGATATTGGCAAGTGCCAGTGGCCGAAAAGGACAAGGCGAAGACAGCCTTTATCTTACCCATGGGTAGGAGGAAATCCGAAAAAAAGGAGGTATGTAGACCGCACTTCACTCAAGATGCTTTATTAAACTCAATATCACACAACGCGTTTCCAGGAAATAGAGTTCTCTTTATCAAGTGTATATGAGACTGAACAAAAAGGAAATAAATACAACAGAATATATGTAAAACACAATATCCATAAAATAATGGGAAGCTAGGTAGGACAAAAAAGTCCTTATTATCAAGTGTGAATTAGAAAAAATGAGAGAGATTGGATATGTACAAATAAATGAATAAGGAAAAATTAAAAAGATGGTAGACTTCTTAAGACTCAAGGGATATATCAGTAGAAAAATATGTTCGCTATATATACAGGCTATATTTACAAATAAATAGTAGACTTGTTAAAAACTCAAAGGGTGTATCTGTTGGAAATAAGTTGACTATAATAAATATGTAAAAATAGTTGAAATAACAATAAAAAGCTGTCAATTACATTATAATATACATTACAAATGAGAACATTAATATAAAAGTGGAAAAGTATGTTGCAGAGTAAATAAACACATGAAATAAAATCCAAATTGTTAAAACACATATATAGGATTGTGAAGCAAAAAATCTAATAAGGGTAGGTAGAGGATAGTACTTACCAGCCTGGAGCTAAAGGCTGTAGGAGCTGAAGTGTATGGGGAGACTGCTTGCTTGAGGGTATATATAGATATAGATGGCAAGTACTGCCCATGGGAGGGAGGAGTTTAGGTATGCAGTTAAAAAAGGAGTTCAGGAATTGAAAACTGGTCTGAAAGTTATTGTGAACAAAGGGTTTTATAGCAATAATTAAATATATAAATAAATGACATGGTTATGTATACATAAAGGGGATAAAACAAAAGAATATATTGTATATACCTTGATGAAAACATTATACCAAGGAGCCTCAGGTTCAAACTTCGGTCCAGCTTTGAAAATGATCCCCTTTTCACCACTGAATGGGACAACTACTTAGAACAATGCAGTAGGGGGCTTTTAGAAAGAATCTCCCACAAGTGACAAACACTGGCCCATGAACTTAAATCCCAGATTAATTCACTCACACAAGAGATTGAAAAATTCAAACATCATCCTGATTTTATTCGCATGAATAGAGTTCTTTGTACTAGAACCCTCAATCTAGAACGTGAAAGCGATAAACTAAAAAGAGATCGCACTGATTATTCTAGAGGCAACATCAAATTCTGGTTAAAAAATTCCAAAACACACGAGAAATATATAAACAACAATTCAACCCCCAAAACCCCAATTCCTTCACTACTCAATATCAAACCTTGGAATTCCAAAATCACAACCAAACTCAGAACCCCTTTGAACACCAAACCTAGAAATCCTCCACACAAACCTCTATTTCCTAATAGAAATATCCCAACCAATAAAACTAGGACTTCCCCTGTTCTAGCTAACAGTGTGGTCATCAACAATACCGATAACACCAATTCACAAATCATATCCAATCCATCCAGTGATCCGTTTTGCAAACCAAATTCCAAGAATTCTAGTATCGACAATCAAGTACCAACCTCCCTCTCTCTCCCCCCTACTCAATTTACATCTGTCAAACCCAAACATACACACCTTTCTCCCCCGAAAGTTAATCCTACCATCTCCATCAATGGTACCCTTCTTAACACTCGCCTTTCACATATGAACCCGACTCCCCAGTCAACAACTCCTAATTTGCCAACCAATTTGGTTCATTCTGACTTTCGACTTTCCAGCAATACATCTGTTGAAGAATTATTAGATGACTCTCTGACTACTATCTATAATACCCCCCTATCCGCTTCACAGATACAGAAAGCTCTCACAATACCCGATACTACTGATAGTCTCAACACGAGCAGACCTCCCCTATTAAATACCTCAGAGTCTTTTTTTAGGCCTTTCTCCAAAACTTACACCTCTCCACACGTTTCATACAAAAGAGAACCAAATACATACAAAAATATCAGACTATTACAGCCCAATAAGTCTAAAGAGAAAATTGGAACATTCTCCCATCCAGGAAACCGTAATAAGAGATCTAGAGGCTGCAGAGGAGGCCTTAAACGTAGGACTAGGAAATCAAAGTCCGGAAGCAAAGAGGAACAAAAATTCAATAATAATATTTTCAACCTCTCCAGCTACTCATTAACACCCAAAGAAACTAGCCTATTATCCAAAGGTTTATCTTTTTGCCCAGACCAAAAACCAGATGATCTGGATTTATTCATTGATCTCCATACTTACATAAGGAAACTTACACTCACCCGTCATTTCGCTATTACTGCAAATAATCCAATAACTACTAACCATTCCAAATCCACTTCCATATCTAATGCTACTCCTGTACTTAACCCAACTCCTCATACAACCACTTTGAAACCCATATCTAATTTTTACCCTCTCCAAAACAAGGGTCACCATATCGAAACGTTTTATTCTCTGGTGGCCAATGATTTTCGAAATCTTAATCAACATCACGACCCCAAAGTTAAATCCAACCTTCTCCAATCCGAGAAATTAGCCATTAAATCCCTGATTAATAATAAGTCCATCGTTATTAGAAATGCAGATAAAGGTGGGGGTTTGGTCATACAAGACAAGGTTGATTACATCAGAGAGGCCGATCGAATTTTATCTGATTCCAATTATTATCAAATTTTGTATAAAGACCCTTCTGATTTACACTACATTGAGTATCGGGAACTCATTATCAATGCCTATACGAAAGGTATCATAACAGATAAAGAAAAGGGCTTTCTACTAATCAACGACTCCTCAATTTCACAATTTTACCATTTACTCAAAGTTAACAAAGATCCGATTAATCCACCTGGAAGACCCATTATTTCCGAGGTTAATGCATTAACAAGAAATCTTTCACAATACATAGACATACAGTTACAAAAATATGGAACTAGGTTTCCATCCTATTTAAAAGACTCCACCCAATTAATCACTGAACTGTTAACTATCCAGTGGAAACCCAATTACATTTGGGCATCTCTCGATGTCTCCGCACTATACAGCAATATACCTCACTTCAAAGGCTTAGAATTGATAACTAAAACACTACTTATGGACCATACGATGCCTATTGAACAAAAAACCTTCATTAGAGAAAGTATTCAGTTCATCTTGGAACACAATATATTCACATTCGAGTCAAAACTTTATCTACTGAAACGAGGTACAGCCATGGGCACCCGTTTTGCACCGTTACGCTAAGATTTTCATGGGACGTTATGAGGAATCCTTTATACAAAATAAACATTGTTGGTCACACAATATCGTTTTCTATAAAAGATACATAGATGACCTCCTATTTATATGGGAGGGCACTGAACAGTCCTTCCATGAGTTCACTGAATACCTTAATAATAAAGATTGGGGAATCACTCTAAGTGGCTTACCCAAAACAAACACCATTGACTTCCTCGATCTAGAACTGACTGGTGGCGCCGATGGTATCAACACTAAAACTTTTTTTAAGAAAGTAGACTGTAACAGTCTAATAGATTACCGGAGCTCCCATTATAGAAAATGGAGAGACAATGTACCGTTCAGCCAATTCAAACGCATTTGACGTAATTGTACCAATGATTCAGATTTCAAATCGCAGAGCAAAATTTTATCCCAACGTTTTCAAGAAAAACACTATCCAAAACGCATCATCCAAACAGGAGAATTAAAAGCACAGACTCTATCCCAGTCTGATTGTCTGGTTCCCTCCCAGAAGAATAACAACAGAGAGCATAAACAGAATTTCATTACTACCTTCAACAATGCACATAATAGAATCAGAAATATTCTTGATAAACACTGGCCAGTACTTTTAAATGATCCACTACTCAAAGCAAATATTCCGTCCAAACCTTCTATTATTTTCAGAAGAGTGAAAACCCTAAAAAACCTGTTGGCTCCCAGTAAACTGAGATCACTCACCAAACCTAAGGATCACAGCTCTATAAACCTACAACCTAATGGAGTATATAAATGCAAACATAAGAAATGCAAATGTTGCAATACAATCAACCATCTAGCGAAAAGCATCACAAGTTTTGTAACAGGTGAAAGTTTTCAGATAAATTATTGTTTAAACTGTTCATCTTCATACATCATTTATGTCCTTGAATGCCCCTGCGGACTCCAGTATATAGGAAGAACCATAAACTCTTCCCTCCCGTGGGCAGTACTTGCCAGCTATACCTATATATACCCTCAAGCAAGCAGTCTCCCCATACACTTCAGCTCCTACAGCCTTTAGCTCCATGCTGGTAAGTACTATCCTCTACCTACCCTAACTATTTATTTCCTTTTTGTTCAGTTTCATATACATTTGATAAAGAGGACTCTATTTCCTCGAAACGCGTTGTGTGATATTGAGTTTAATAAAGCATCTTGAGTGAAGCGTGGTCTACATACCTCCTTTTTTCGGATTTCCTCCTACCCATCTATTTGCCACCTGGATCCAAGAGATCCTGACGCTTAGAGGCTCCGCAGCTCCCACATAACGTGACGTTTATTGGACCAGTCCACTTTATCATTTGTGATTACATTTTTTAACAATGTGAGAGTCCATCAATACCGGTGTTCTAAATTCACAGAATTATGATCGCAGGAGCGGACCAATTGAGGGGACATTGGCATACACCAGACCCCATCAATTGTATGCTCGTATACTGTGAACTCACACCCTCCATTCATCCACCAACTCTCAACCTCTAATAGTGGACACGTCCTAGTCACCCTATATATTCCATCTTTATAACACAATTTCATTGTGTCATTTACTACTATTATCACCATAAGTTTTTGTAAAACAATATCACCCTATGTGCCGCTCGGCGTTGTTGTTTTTGTTTCTCTGCTAAAGTTTATCTTACCCATGGGACTCTATGAGTTCAACAGAATGCCGTTTGGTCTGTCCAATGCTCCCGGGACATTTCAGAGGTTGATGGAGCTCTGTCTGGGTGACCTAAACTTTGAGTCAGTACTGATATATCTGGATGACGTTGTGGTGTTTGGGACCTCATTCGAAGATCATCTTCAAAAGCTGCGGCAGGTCCTAGAACGACTGCGAGACCATGGGTTAAAAATCAAGCCCAAGAAGTGCCAACTGTTTCAGCAGCGAATTGTTCCTGTGACTAGGGTAATAAAAAGGTAACAAGCGGCTGGTTAGTTGCAGCCTGCAGATAGGTAAAAGCTTGGAGTGTTTTGGAGCTGCACATGAGAGGTTTCTGCGCTGTACAACACCAGGGCCTCAGCTTACTGGCTAAGTGTATGTAAATAGTTGAGAGTGTTTGTTTGTTTTTTTTGGTAAAGAGGTGTTACTACACAAAGTAAAATCTTGTTTTTTACTAAATTGATTTGGAGTTGCTTCCTTTGTTTGTGACTTCACTGTATCCTGGGGAGCCCACCCCAGTACACGGCTTACACTAGCATCAGTTTTCAGCCTATTAGAATTCTTTATACTCAAGATATGTTCTCTAGTTCTTGTTCTGAGTGGCAGGTGGGTTTTGCCCACGTAAGTTGCATGTGCATCTCAGTACATATAAAACCCCTGAGGTTGTGCAGTAGATGTGTTCTCGTGTGGTACAGTGACCACCTGAACCATCTCTGAATCTTTTTTTATTAGTAAGTCCTGGCAGGCCATACATGTACTCATATCACACACATAGAAACCAGATTTATGATTTGGTGTTTTCTGAAGCTGAGGCCCCATTTTGCTGCGTTTTTTTGTTTTTTTTTATTAAAAGGCAAGAATGGCTACAAAAGAAATGAGAAATATTTAGGAAGCTCTTATATTTCTCCCTTCTGTTCAATGCACTCCTGGCTTTGGCTCAAAAATCTGCAACAAATAAAGCTGTGTTTCTGCAATGTGGGGTCTCAGCATCAGAAAACATCCTGAAGTGGATTTTGTCTGGAAAATTGGCTTTGTACAGTGTGATTTGCGATAGTATTGGTCTTTTTGTAATGCTATAAGGCTCTGGGATCTACAGTGGGGAAAAAAAGTATTTAGTCAGCCACCAATTGTGCAAGTTCTCCCACTTAAAAAGATGAGAGAGGCCTGTAATGTAATGTAAGGTAATGTAATGCAATGTGTTGATTACTAACTTCTTGTAACAGGTGCAACTAGAGAGGCAGAACTGTGGTTGAGCCTAGGTGTTGCACCATGGGGGAGTTATTTGGTGCATCCCCTGGTGTAAATCCACGCTGGCTGTGGTATGACATTTAGGTTATGCCAGGTGAGGACTTGCTATATACAGTGGGGAAAAAAGTATTTAGTCAGCCACCAATTGTGCAAGTTTTCCCACTTAAAAAGATGAGACATCATAGGTAGACCTCAACTATGAGAGACAAAATGAGAAAACATATCTAGAAAATCACTTTGTCTGATTTTTAAAGAATTTATTTGCAAATTATGGTGAAAAATAAGTATTTGGTCAATAACAAAAGTTCATCTCAATACTTTGTTATACAGTCATATGAAAAAGTTAATCTTAATCATTTTTAGTTCTAAATATTTGGGTGTTTGCAAAAGCCATTTCAATTTGATATATCTAATAACTGTTGGACACAGTAATATTTCAGGATTGAAATGAGGTTTATTGTACTAACAGAAAATGTGCAATATGCATTAAACCAAAATTTGACAGGTGCAAAAATTTGGGTACCCTTATCATTTTATTGATTTGAATACTCCTAACTACTTTTTACTGACTTACTGAAGCACAAAATTGGTTTTGTAACCTCACTGAGCTTGGAACTTCATAGCCAGGTGTATCCAATCATGAGAAAAGGTATTTAAGGTGGCCAATTGCAAGTTGTTCTCCTATTTGAATCTCCTCTGAAGAGTGGCATCATGGGCTCCTCAAAACAACTCTCAAATGATCTGAAAACAAAGATTGTTCAACATAGTTGTTCAGGGGAAGGATACGAAAAGTTGTCTCAGAGATTTAACCTGTCAGTTTCCACTGTGAGGAACATAGTAAGGAAATGGAAGACCACAGGGACAGTTCTTGTTAAGCCCAGAAGTGGCAGGCCAAGAAAAATATCAGAAAGGCAGAGAAGAAGAATGGTGAGAACAGTCAAGGACAATCCACAGACCACCTCCAAAGAGCTGCAGCATCATCTTGCTGCAGATGGTGTCACTGTGCATCGGTCAACAATACAGCACACTTTGCACAAGGAGAAGCTGTATGGGAGAGTGATGCGAAAGAAGCCGTTTCTGAAAGCACGCCACAAACAGAGTCGCCTGAGGTATGCAAAAGCACATTTGGACAAGCCAGCTTCATTTTGGAAGAAGGTCCTGTGGACTGATGAAACAAAGATTGAGTTGTTTGGTCTTACAAAAAGGCGTTATGCATGGCGTCCAAAAAACACAGCATTCCAAGAAAAACACTTGCTACCCACTGTAAAATTTGGTGGAGGTTCCATCATGCTTTGGGGCTGTGTGGCCAATGCCGGCACCGGGAATCTTGTTAAAGTTGAGGGTCGCATGGATTCAACTCAGTATCAGCAGATTCTTGAGAAGAATGTACAAGAATCAGTGACGAATTTGAAGTTATGCCGGGGATGGATATTTCAGCAAGGCAATGATCCAAAACACAGCTCCAAATCTACTCAGGCATTCATGCAGAGGAACAATTACAATGTTCTGGAATGGCCATCCCAGTCCCCAGATCTGAATATCATTGAACATCTGTGGGATAATTTGAAGCGGGCTGTCCATGCTCGGCGACCATCAAACTTAACTGAACTGGAATTGTTTTGTAAAGAGGAATGGTCAAAAATACCTTCATCCAGGATCCAGGAACTGATTAAAAGCTACAGGAAGCGACTAGAGGCTGTTATTTTTGCAATAGGAGGATCTACTAAATATTAATGTCACTTTTCTGTTGAGGTGCCCATACTTTTGCACCGGTCAAATTTTGGTTTAATGCATATTGCACATTTTCTGTTAGTACAATAAACCTCATTTCAATCCTGAAATATTACTGTGTCCATCAGTTATTAGATATATCAAATTGAAATGGCTGTTGCAAACACCCAAATATTTAGAACTAAAAATGATTAAGATTAATAGGGGTGCCCAAACTTTTTCATATGACTGTATAAGGCAAGAAATCACACTTATTAAACCTGACAGGGCACACCTGTGAAGTGAAAACCATTTCAGGTGACTAGCTCTTGAAACTCATCAAGAGAATGCCAAGAGTGTGCAAAGCAGTAATCAAAGCAAAAGGTGGCTACTTTGAAGAACCTAGTATATAAGACATATTTTCAGTTGTTTCACACTTTTTTGTTAAGTATATAATTCCACATGTGTTAATTCATAGTTTTGATGCCTTCAGTGTGAATCTACAAATTTTATAGTCATGAAAATACAGAAAACTCTTGGAATGAGAAGGTGTGTCCAAACTTTTGGTCTGTACTGTATATACATGCCGCCGGGCCTCTTTCCAATAGAATTCTGCCCAGGGAAGGTGAGTAAAAATAACAAACACTTATACATACCTCTTCTGGGCTTCTGATGGTCCCCAACGTCCTCTT